>BJBW01008714.1:27500-62604 GCA_004320125.1 Scolopax mira
TATTTTTTTATGGTATCTATAAATTCCTATTTTTGTTAGCTGTATAATAGCTAATTTCGTATAGGGCTCTGTTTAAAGAAGTGAAGAGAAACCCAAGCTATCCATCAGTAATGCCAGTTATTTACATTAAACATAAAATGTACTTCATGACTACAAAGATAGCTTACTAATCAGAAAACTTGCTGTACAGTCATAAAGCATACCAGTAAAAGGCATTCTTTGATCAAAACACTATTTCTTGAGTCAGAAGAAAATTGTTCTACTTTGCTTGGTTAAATGAAGAGGAAGTTATAAAAGGGACAAGATTTTTGTCTTTTAAAACCCCGGCTTTTTTGTTTCATATCTTACACATAATTTTTGTGACTTTTTAAACGTGTTCCTAAAGAGGGCAAAGAAAGAATCTCAGAGATTCTCGATGAGGTATTTTAACACTAGGTATGTCTGTCTCAAATTTAGTTTGTGAGTAATCACTCTAACACAATGATATAATTGCAGTTGATTTAAATGTAACCCTGTAAATGAAATGATAGGTGAAGCCAGTTTTGCTCTTTGATTTGCATGGATGTGCCTTCTAGGATGTTGCCTTCATAGTGAGGCTTTCACCTGTGGGGTTTTATTATTCTTGTTCATATGAGGGACCAGATAGGTTTCCTACTAGATATATGTATGTTTGCAATTTTTATTAAAAATCCTGTGACTTGTATATTATGTATTCTTTTAAAAAGTCTGTTTAAGCTTTCTTTGCACTTCATTCTTTAAGAGTGCTTTTAGTAGTTCATGTTAGAGGTATTCTGTTTGCAGCATTTTGCATAGCTTCTGTTGGAAATCTTGAAGTTCATTTCTCTTCTTTGGATGCAGATGAAAAGATTTAATTAAAGTAATAGGTTTGAATTGTGAAATTAATGTGCTTAAGAAAGGGATGTACCCCTTTAAAGGTATTAGCATAAAGATAGCACATTTGTTTATTATGTTTCAAAATCAGCTGCTAGTATCTCTGCCACAGGTAACAATTGACTTTTCAGGCTTCAAGTTAATAGCCTTGTCTCTTGCTTGTAGGGATCAATATTAGTATTAATTAATCACCATTATCAGCCCTAGGATCTGGTTCTATTTGTTGTTACATCAGCAAAATATCAATATAGAAAGTGGACTCTCTGATCGTCATGGCAACTTCATCTCTTGGGTCAAAGAAAGTTTATCTTATCTGTGCATGGAGAGTGGCAAACTGTTTAGGGATCTAGTTTGAACTCTAAGAACATTGATTTAGTTTTTGTTTGTGAATAGAGGCTGAATTCCAATCACAAGGGATAGGTAAGATTTAAATATTAATGCCCACAGGCTCGTCTGAGTGGGTGTCATTACTATTACTGTCGGATTGTCTTTTTGAGATGACACAATGGTAGAAGAGAATTGTGTAGTCGGGATTATTTACAGTTTAGTAATTTGTGCATTGGAAAAATGGGTTTTAAAGTGAAAGTATGAAAATTCTGTAGCATTTATGCAGAAATATTACTTCTCTAATGCACTGTATGGTTAGGATTTCTTCCACTTAGTTAAAGATAAGTATAGAATTAGCACAGAATTATAGAATATGAATCAGTAAAAGGACCGTATTTTATTATGCATTCTCCCTTAAGAGATTTTAAAAAAAAGTGTCTCAGAAGTCTGGAGAAATAATACCAGTGTTCCATTCACTCCTAAATTAATGGTAAATAGACATAATGGAAAATCTGAATGCTACAGTCTGGTTACAGTTATTTTTGAGTTCTATAAATCGATACAATTATTTCATGAATTTGTGATAATAAAATATTGATAATGCTGTTTTGTCATGTTGCAGCTCCCTTTTTCTGTATTCTTAAGTGCTTCTTAAAAGTCCTCATCTTAGACAGTGCACAGTGCATCTTAGTAGATATAGTCATAGTGCGGTTAAATCTTGTTTTCAGGGCTTTAGAGAGTTAATGATTACAAGCATAAGTTTTGCTTTGAGAAACAAGTGCACTTTCTTTACTCAGTTGTTTGTAAATATGTGTGTGTATTTACTTGTTCCATAGTTCCTTAGGAAATGCTGTATTTGAGACATAGATTAAGAGTATCAATATGCTTTCCTCCTAGTCTAGATAGTAATTTATATGTATTTTTTTTTCATTCCAAGCATGTAAGGTAATAGAAAGTCTGTGTGTCTTACAGATGCAGAAAAATATTGTTTTGGGAAATCCCGATTGTAGTAAGAACCATTCAGTATATTTGCAATATTGAATAAGAGTTCTTGTAGAAAATACAACCCCCCCCAACCAAACAAACAAAATCCAAATGCTTGCATAAAGCTTACACTGCAGAAGGAATCACTTCTCGGTATTGACATTTCTCATTGATTATTCAGTTTTATCTAATGCTTTGAAAGGGTAATGCCATCATGAGTTGGTAGCAGATGCAGGCAGTTGTCACAGTAGATTTTTTTTCTTTTTAAAAAAGAAAAATGGATTTAGTTTGATATAAATGTATACAATCTTCAGTTATATTTTAATAGTTTCTCATATTGTTTGTATAATCATAACTAATGACAAGAGTTTGTATAAATTAAAAATATTGTAATAAACAAAAAACGTTCCTGTCTTCCTATCACAGATGTTGAATAAATCCTATCCTGATTATTTTCCATCTATCTTCTCGTTTTTCATGTCCCGTTTTTCCTATGTTGAGGAAGTGTGCTAAGTAACATTGTCATCCTTCATAAATGCTATTTTTAAAAATATTTTGTGGAATTAACTGGGATTTTGAAACATGATTAGGATGTGAGACGGTGTTTTTATTAGTAATCATAAATCCTTTATATTCATAGAGCTAATTTGGTGTAAGGCTTATTTTTCTATTCACTATATATATTAATGCAATTTTTTAACTGCAAGTGTGTAAATAAAGCTACCGTGATCTTCTTAACATTCTTATTTTTTGAGTTGTCCTGTCTTGTTTTATAGAACTTTTCCTCTTATAATCAAGGCTTGTTCAATTCAAGTAAGTTTACAGAGAGAATACAATTTAGTAAGAGACTATCGAAAATAAATGCTATAGTGCCTAGTGAGTTAATCAGACATCTGTTTATAAGCTCGTCTCATACATTAGTCTTTTCATTCGTGTAAGTTAGTTAGTGTTGTTGCTTTTTTCCTCAAAAAAATTGGAATTGAAGCTTTCAGCCTGGGATTTGCTGGTATAACTGCACACCTCACATCCTTTTTACTGTACTGGGTGGTTTTACATCAGATTCAGTATAGCAGAGGAGAGTAAAAATTTTGTTGAATCCAGACAGATTTCCATTTTTCCTTTCCAAATAATAAAGTGTTAATACCAACTGCAGTAAGTACTACACCCTTTTTCATGTTACTGAATTTCCTATCTGTCTAACCCTATTTTGAAAGGTGTAAAAATGTATGAGAAACTTAAGGAATATGCTCTTTAACTTCATTCATAGAAACAGTCCTGTTGATGATAATACTGAAAATGAACAGGCAAATGTTTGTAGGATAGAACCTTAAAAATACACACAACCGCAAATAGTATGTAAGAGTTTGGTCTATGTAAAGTTAGAATGTGCAACAGAATAGAGACTAGGTTTAAATGATGTGTTTTTGTTATGTTCAGAGGAATTCCACAGTTCGGGTTTTGCACCTTGTGCTGTACATGTTCCTTTTCATATTATCTACAAAAAGTAAAGGTCTACATATTTTTGTGGCAAAAATTATACAAAAACCATATAATTGCTGTTTAAACACACTTGCAATTATTACTCAAAAATTATTTTTAATGAGAACAGAATGACTTAAAATGTAAAATAAGAATTAATGTAAAATAAGAAATACGGCGAGAACAGTCTTTTCGTGTGTCTTATTGTAAAGATTTTCTCTGCTGAAATGGAATAATCTTGAAAATATTTTTTCTAATGATACATGGAGGTGTTCATTTAGGCTGAGAAGAAATTCTGCAGAGGATCATATTGTTTATACTTTTGTAGATGCATCACAAGCCTCAAAAGTGCTGTGTTTTACTCTGTAAACGGGATCATCATTAGAACCTTGCTATTCAATACTTGGTTATATTCCATTATCAAGCATGAATATTAAAGTTTATAATTTCGCAAAGAAAAAAATTTTGCAAAGATATTGTCTGATCTACTTGAAATTATGTATAGATCTTTAGGTTTTGTCTTCACTTCTCACTTTCAAATTCAAGCGTCATATTAAATGGCAATAAATGTCTCTCCTCTGAAAAGTTTTGATGAAGTACAGCAAGGACTTTCATAATGCATTTTACACAGCTTTATGCAGAGAAAATGAAACATCTGTAACTGATGCATCAAATTAGGACACAATTGTGAAAACAGTGAAAACAATGTCAAAATTATCGAAGCTGAAGTTGCAGTAGTTTGGTTTTTTTTTTTTAATGACTGCACCCACTCCCTCCCACCTTCTAATGTTACTGTCTTCAGTTAATAAACATGTATGAAAATGCTCTTGGAAGCAGTAATGGATCATTTTTGAAAGTTTTTGATCAGATTGGTATTCAATATTGTATCTGCTGATTATACTTTGTCCATTTCAGAATGGACACAGACAAAATGCTCTACTTTTATGGGATGCAGAAGAGAAAATCTGTATGTCTGTAGAGGTACTGTTGTCTTGGGCAGTTTTCACACAGTTATTATTGTGTTAATAATCCATATTTGTAAGAATAATCATGGAGTAGAATTGAATGGCACTATGTATGTAAGTATGTAAGTAAGA
The DNA here is from genome assembly GCA_004320125.1 of Scolopax mira. Lineage (NCBI taxonomy): Eukaryota > Metazoa > Chordata > Aves > Charadriiformes > Scolopacidae > Scolopax > Scolopax mira. The sequence goes on from BJBW01008714.1 coordinate 32,279, forward strand.
TGGAGTACTCATGAGAGGCCTTTGGCTTGCAAATAACTTCAGTTTTTAAGGAAACTGACTAGTTCTTTAATAAAAATGCATATGTATTTCTATGTATTAAAAAACAAAGCAAAATAAAAAAAACAACAAAACTTGCTGGATAACCATTCCAAAAACGCATCACAGTATTTCAGCAAATGCTAAAAAACTTAAGAACTGAGAAAAATCTCAAATATTCGACAGTTTATCTGGAAAAAAAAAATATTAGCTAGCTGCTAAAAATACAAGTGCACTCCTTAACAATGGGCATCTTGGACAAACAGACGCATATTTTGTCATCAAGTTACTTAAGCTTCTGAAGTCAGGGCTACAACTGGGTCAGATGATAAGATGAGCACAACAGAAAAACGAAGAGTGGCTCTGATAAAAACTGATTGATTGATGTCTGGCTTCCCCACCATCACAAGCAGTTGACAGTTAGTTTGGGATCAGATGATTTGGCTTTTGCGATAGAAGATGGGGCCTCGTAGGCAAGTCTGAAGGACAAAAAGGTCAGTTTCTGTATAGCGTCAGGCAGTGCTGGGTTCCCACACGGTGGGGCATTGGATTATGTTTTTCTTTAGTTACAAGACTTAACTTTTCATGGTCCTTTGAAAGGCCAAGTAATCTGCTCAGTTTTAATACAAAAGTAAGGCTTTAAGTTGTGAAAGAAGAGAATAAAACCAGAAAAAAAATTCACTTGTTGGACAAGTGAATTACAGAAATAACTATTTTCTGCCATTTAATATCCGTATTTACATCATAATTTAAAGCATTAGATCATTTATAAACATTCTGATTTTTAAAAATGGTTTCCACAGTATACTTGTCACTGCAGGTCCAGTGAACATTTTATGTTACATGTATATTGAGGGACCGTAATGAATCATTGTGGATAAATTAATTTCAGCTTGTGAAATATTGTTATTCTGTACAATTATGTAGAGGATAGGAAATTTTACCTCATATACAGAAGTATGTATTTTTCACTAGATTAAGAGCAATTAGCATGGTATACTTAAATTCACGTGAAGTATATTTTTGTGAACTGGAGATTATTTACCAATCTGTGACCATACCATAAACAGCTGAGTGTTTATGGCATTTTCTGTGGTTTGGATGTTTGGTTGGTTTTTTTTCAGAAGACACTTAGAATTAGCACTCCCTGTGTAATAGTCACAGGAGGGGGAAAATGTGTAGATGAAAATCAAGACATAATAGCTTTTAAATGAAAAAAAAATAAATTCAATGCATCCATGAAAATGTGTACAACTGACACAGAATTGGAATTTGGACAGCTTGGATTTAAATTTAGATTTTTGGACAGTTTGATACTCTCTAGAAATCCTTTATAATGTATCGCTTTTCTCTGAGTTTTAAGGGTCTCATCTCCAAAGGACAGTTGGGTCTCGGCTAATACTGCTGGCTTAATATCAGTAAGATGAATTCTGCAAGGTGCTGTATTGCTGATAGTATAGCTGGAATGCACTTTGAAAGAACCTGTAGTATAACCTGGAGAGCTACCAGTAATAAGTGATCAGTGTAGGTGAACTGGTGATCATTTGAACAATTATTAGTTATACTTCAAGAAAGGTTGTTGTTTACTGTCTAATCTCTAGGGACCTGTGTCTTTTAAGAAATAATCATAATAAAAAGTTCTTCAAGAAATACACAGTTTTATCCTGGCTATTTTAAAAACCTCTATTGATATATATGTTAAAGGTATGTTTTAAAACACAGAACTCAAGGCTTAGAGAAGTATTTATGAATACAGATTTAAGACAAGACTGAGGAATTTTTTAAGAGCTTCTTCCATGTTTATTAATATTATGGTGCATCCTTTAGCATCAAAGCTTTGTTGGGTTTTCACATGTTATTATGCTGAGCACTCACAGCATTGCTACAAAGTGGTCTGAAATAAGCTGTAGAAGCCCATGTATAATTTGCAGATAACATTCAGATTTTCAGGTGGGATTAATCTGACAAACATGTTGCATCAGAGAGTAAATTGTTCTTTTTTGAACATCTTGTACTGAAGTTTTTCTAGATATAATTTTATACTTAATAAAATGGAAGAGAGCTTTATTAGACTTTTCTTCAAAGTGTGATTCTTGCATCTGCCCAGGGATGGAGCCTGCTTTGTACCCTGTTTGGGAGTTTTACACCTCCAAGTTATATAACTGAGACCCTCTTAATTATACAAAGAAGAAAAACAAGACTGGCGAATCAAAAAAGGGGTGAGGGGAGGTAATAAAGCTGAAACAATCATAATCAGCAATTCTTATAAACGGAGAGTAACAATTGGCTACTTAGACCAGCTAAACTGGGTAATTTCATGATTAGTCCAGTTTAGGAAATACCATCTAAATCAGAGTGTGCTTTGGGGATGTTATGACTGGTCTGATTAGTCTGACGTTCATTTTGACGTTCTTTGAGTGTTGGTTCAGAAGTTTTCACTGTCAAGAAAGAAGGTGGAAAGTTACGGAATTCTTATGCCACCAAGTTCTTGCTAAATTTGTTTTTCAACATTGATTGCCAGTCAAAGCATTGTTTTTAAAGGTATGGCCTTTGCATTATAAAACATATGAGAGAAAAAACATTTGGAGTGTTGCTCCAAACTTAAGTTGTTTCAAGTCATGGGAGTCCTTTGTGGCATGGTACACATTACACCATGCAATACCAGCTTAACAGAAGAATCACACCTAGTTTGCACTGATGTACATGTCTCTGAAAGTGAAAACCCACTCTTGCCTTCAGAGAAAAATCTTTTGAGAATATTCATGTGATGCCATCAGGAAGATAATTGCAGTTTTGGCTTGTATTTTATGATTAAATGTTAATCTAGCCCCACATTCTTCCAGAATGCTGTTTACTGAAGTGCTGAGTTGTGCAGGGAAGCAGATTTTGTTTGCAGGAATGTTAACATTAAAAAGAACTGTTGATGACTAATCATATTTATGATTAAAATATTGATATGTTATAAGAAAAATATTTTAAAATGCTTTGCAATCTAGACTGTTTGCTAGTCTTTATCGATTTCTTAGTGGACAGATGTTCCTGTTACTAAAAGTATAAAGATGCAGATGGTATTATTTGGCATCTTTTTAGAGGCTTCACTATTATTATCTGTGGTGAACTGAAAACTAAACTGATACATGATTCTTCAGTGGCAGTTCACATTTGCAAGAAATTATTTGAATAACCATCTTTATAGCAGGTCATGTCAGGAAAAAAATCTCTAAAATTAAATAGTGACAAATTAAATAAAGAGCATGTGTGTGGTATGTATGGAAGTGTTTTGCCTACTAACTTGAACTTAAGTTCTATTTCTAACAGTATCTTTTTTAAGAATCTGTTAAAATTATACTTATTTGAGTATTAGTATGAATTGAGGCATGTAACTTGATGTATTGCAGCAACTCGGTATAAAATACACTTGTTTTGTTTGAGGAAAAAAACATGCTACAGGTAAAGATATTATTCAAAAGCAAGTAGCTTGAAATGATGAATTAATTATTTTTGAAATTTTCAAGTAATCTTGTGTGCTATGTCTTTAAAAGACCCCTTGAAACATGCAAACCCTGGAAATATTACCAGTATTTCAGCAATAGAAAAATGAAAGCTTAAGTTTTAGATTTCCTACTGTGGTCCATAATTTTCAGTCCATCTTTTTTTTAGTGGATTTTTTTTTGTGGGTTTGTTTTATGTATTTGTTTTGGGTTTTTTTGCATTAGATACTTATGCCTGATGTTAAGGGATTCTCAATACCTATAGCTCTTGCTGAAATCAGTTAATAATATGCCTGATCTAGTGCTATCAGGAGTAGCATCAAGATTCTTTCATGCCCATTTTTGTCGTTGTTACTGTTATCCTCCTTTTACTGGACATTTCCATGTGTGTTTAATATAAATGTGTTACATACCTTGGACTTTTAATGTGTATTTAAATAGCCAAGTATAGCTCTTAGAAGAGTTTCCTTTCAGTCTTCCAAAAGACCTGCAGAAATACTTCAATTGAGATTAAAATCTTACTTTATAGCAAGGATCATAAATAGGGGGAGCTACAACGAAACCTCTGAACTTGAAGAGTATGCTGTGCCCCTTTTTATTAAGCTGCTGCTAATAGTGTGGAGTTCTGTCTTGGAAATAGGCTCCGTGTCTTAGATTTTAATGTTATACTATTATAGGCATGCTCATACACAGTTTATCTTTGCTAGGTTGTTAACCTAAGTTTTGAGATTTTGAACTGCTCTTCCTCTTTCATACATATCAGGTGTTTTATATTCTGAGAGATTTTATGATGCCAGTCATTTTTATGCAAACTATTATGCCCAGACAAATTTTTCTTAAAAAAACCCCACCCCAACAAACAACAAAGGTCAATGCCAAGTCTGGCTGCGCTTCTTGTACCTCAAGAATGATGCATCTTCAATGCATACCTAATTACTTGCTCCGAATAGCTTTCATTTATAGCATACCAGAATGTATAACAGTATAATGTTACAAAGAAAGCATGCATATTATGGAAAACTGGAATGCATTTATAAAGATCATGAATCATTTTGCTAATAGAAGTAATAAAAAACAATACTGTAAATGAAGGATTTAGAATTTCTGTAAATTACCTTCATAAGGAATGGACACAGAGATGAAATAAAATTGGCAAAGGTAGAAAGTTTTGCATGGAAGTGAGTGATGATGTTTGTTCTCAACCTTTTGAAAAATAGAATATAAGATTCAGTGAAAATAAAATGTATTTACAGGAACTGAGCTATCACAGAACACTTAGTTCTGATTGAATTATTCATAGAAAATATTTGGCCATAGAAAATATGTGTGGTCATCTCCTTTTCTTTCATTGTTTTTTTCACAAAAAGCCCTTCCTGACTTTTATGCTTTAGCTTTTACATTTTAAATTGATCTCATGTGAGATATTGTGTTCCTGCTAATTTACATTATATTTCCCTTTTTGTGAAGGATGACTTGAAATCTGTTAAACATGAGGAAAGCCTCAAAAAATTGGTGGGAGTTCGATCTCTTCCTAGAAGGGAAGTGTTATGAAGAAGGAAGCACTGTTCATTCATTTTAGAGCAAAGAGAAAGAAATAACCAAACCCAGGAAATTTAAGGCATCGTAATAACTTCCCCCCCTCACTCCCGTTCTTTTTCTTTCTCCTTTTGGGAGGGAAAAACATAGAACCTGTTTGTACTGTATACAGCTACATTGCAAATCTGTAAGGCATAATTATTGATAGCTTTGATCGATTTTATATTCAATAATATTTTGATACTTGAATTATGTGATTGCATTTGTTTGTCAAGTGTTAAAAAAAGATGTAGGCACCTCTATTGCCTGTATTTTGATGCTTAATTAACTATTAGGAATCTTGTTAGAGGAACTTCAGGACAGTGTGTTAAGTGTTCCATATTTCATATGAAATAATACTTTATTAGTGAAGTACATGGAATGAATGTTTGAATTTCATTTTCTCTTGCGTATTAATGATGCACTGCTCATTCTAATTCTAAGTTCATGCAATGGCAAGAGGTTACATGTGATAACCAGCATATAACAGTAAATATATACTTAGATTACTAGGCCATTCCTTATTTTGCATTTTGATTGAGTGGTTCACCCCTTATATCTGATGATAGTTACTTATCTGATGATAATTACTTAATCTTTTTACTGTTGGAGTAGAACAGTTGTTACTGAGTAACAGAGTCCCTTTTGAAATACAGCACTGGAGACCATGCTATCGGAATTACATATTGACAGAGCAATAGGAAGATGTGTTCCATAAGTCTGTAGACTAAAAATTTCTTAATAATATGTGCCTAGTTTTTCCATTTTTCTTGTGCGCTTTCTGGTGTTAAAAGAAAACTACCAAGCAGCAGTGGTAAGGCCATATATCCTCAATTTATGGAGAGTGTTCTACAGATCTTTGTTTGTGTTCTTGGCTAGTAATAGAGAGTAATCTGTAGGTGGAATTGTAAACAGATTTCATTACATTTTAGTGAGGCTTATGTGTACTTCTCTTCCATTATCATTTAGGGAGTAATAATAGTTTGCTCCTTTGTATTTTTCCTCTTTGAAGAACAATCAGTATCAATATTCAGTTTTTGGAAAAACTTGAAGTTTTCCAGAAGACAGGAAATTAAGTATCAAGCAGGCACTGGTAAAGCCTGAAATAGAACCCAGGGCCTCTGAGACTTGTTCTACCTGATGCAGTACAGTTCCTGGAGTACTTTTAACCCTACTCATCTCTACAGTAAAGTTTGCCAGTTGTAGAAATACCTTTTCATAAAAATGGAAGATGGAACCTATTGCCTTGATCAATCCTTCTAAAAAGAAAAGCCAGGCACAAGAAGGTTGTTAGGTCTTTGACATTAACAAGCTCGTAAGTATATAAAAGTAATAAATAGATCTCAAAAATATATAGCTGGTCTGCCCATATAGCTAAAGGTGCTCCAAAGGCCAATAGTTCACTGACTTAATAGAAATGATGTAAAAGTAGTGTAGTGTGGCTCTTCCTGGATTCACTATATAGAATAGTTAGGCCAGGTACATGGGAAGAAGTTAGTGATTAACATTTGGGTAAATGGTATAAATTTGGGAATAGTAAATTTGGGAAAAGGCACTGTTTCTCAGTCATCCCTCTGAGGGATTGGAAATAGAATTATTGTTATGTATTTGTATGTATTAGCTAGAAGAAATGTTTTTCTAACAATTGAATGCCAGTCTTTTATTAGATATTTTTCATTAATGTAAATGCAACACCTAAATTTGTTCTATTGTCCTCAAGTTAATTATTGTTTTCCTTTTTTGAAAAGTTTTTCTCGAGTGAAAAACAATCCCCCTACAAAACATTAGTGGTATCTTAGCCATTTTTCAAGTGTGGTTTGTTTTGTTTTAAAATGTATCATCAGATACGTAACAGCTGGGAAATTGCAACTTTTGATTCACAATTTCTATAAATAGTTTCAGAGTACTTCTTTATTAAATAAGTAACTAATATTTTTCAGCAAAGTTGCTGAAGTTATGCCACATTGGAATCGATAGCAAATTTTCAAAAAGTTGAGGACTGTCCTTCATATCTGGCATTCTACATTTCTTTTGTATGACTAGGTACTGGAGAATGAATCACAGAGCAAATAAGCTTAGTAACAAAAGGGGTTTTGGCCACCCTTTATTGTCTTTAAGGACATTGTGTTTGTGCCCTTTTTGCTTGATAATGCTCTGTCAAAAAGATTTGAAGTGTCACTAAGAAGCAAAAACAAAACCACAAAGTTTATTTTCCTCCCTTTTTGATTTTACTTGTTACTAGAGATGACAGTCTTATCAGTGCTATAAATGAACAGAAGGCTGCATGAGGAACTCCTGTGATACTGTAAAAGATTGAATCAAATCAGCTTAAATAGGGATTTCTTAGTACTAAAGCGTCACCGATACAGGTAAATTAAGGGTGGATGGTTTGTTTTTTTGTTTATCTTAGCACCTAGTTTATTTCCAGTACATAATAACTGATGTAAAGAGGAAACAATAACTCACTACATTAGATATTTAGAAAGCTCTTAAATTGTGTCAGTTGCCCAAGACATGCTTCAGCAAAAGAACAAAAATCAAGCATGACAGTACTGTCATTTTTAGGATAACAGAAAAGGAGAAAAACTGAGCAAAAAAGTCTTTCAGGACTGACTTGCGTGTCTCAGGCAAAAATTACATAATTAAAATACAGTGAGACAGAAGTGAGTCATAGGCTTCATTGAAATCAAAGCAAATTTTTCAAGTACAATTTCATATTAAATGTTAATGTAATCATTTAATGGAGATCAGTGAAATGTAAAGCTAGAATGCAAGGGGTTAAAATGCTGAACAGTGACCTGAACAGGGAGTTGTTGTGTCTCTGAATCCCAGACATACTTTATTAGGACAATCCAGCTGGTTTTCTATTTCTATCTCCTCATTATCAACACGCTTATGGTATGGCCTCTTCCCCCTCACTTCCAATGCCAAGAATTTGGCAGGGACACCATGTGAGGAGGTCGGAGACTGATTGAGAGGAAAAATGAAGTAGAAACTACAGCAGAGATGCATAAAGAGAGAGTCAAGTTGATGAAGAGCTAAGGTTTGTTGTTCCCTGTATGAAGACTACCAGCAGAACCTTTTTTTTTTTTTTTTACTTTTTTGAGGGGGGTGTGTGAAATGGTGATTACGATTCTATGTGAAATTAAACTACTGACATGTGGCTTAATTTTCTTACTGAAAATGTTTAAAACAAGAACAGTTATGCTTCAGAAATGCATATATAAAATCAGTGGGAAAATGAATAAAATTAAATCTTTGATTTCTTCATGATGGTTGGCATCTCTGTATATTTCAAGATGAAAAAAATATCTGAAATGATAGTATTTTTTTTGAAAAAGCAAAGATTTATAAATAGAAGCGGCATACTCTTAAATTGCTTTATGTGTTGGATCTAGCTTTCTCCGGCTGAGAGAAAAAAAAGCAACCTCCAGCAAATGTTCAAAGGAAGGAAGTGGGAGGAAAAAAGTCCTTCTCACACATTTCCATAGTTTCCATTTCAAAATACATCCATCACTGCCTTATGACACATACTTATATCAACAGGTACATCATTGATGAAACCCATTGTATGATAGCATTTATTAAGGAGAAAATAAACACAACATTTCGTGTGTCCAAAACTGTGCATAAAAGCAGATCGAGAGGATACAGAAAGGTTTTCTATAAAGGTCAATCTCTGTTGGGAAAAGACGTATTAGTATTTCTTCAAGACAATGAGCAGTTCTTCTCTTCAGTATGATATGGTTTATCTCAAAATTGATTATGTTTAATACTAAAATACTAAAAAATATTTTTTGTTTTTAACCTTTTCCTGGCATTCTCCTTTTACATAATGGAAAAGCGTCTGAATGGAAAAGCGAGTTAATTTCTTGTGGGTCAGGGGAGATACTGATTTGGTAGTTCTTAAATTCTTATAATTCTTATGGAAACAGAGATTATGTGTGCACAAGGAGTGGTAGAATTTAATCTCAACTTCACTGAAGTCTTTGTCAGACACTTGTTCTCCAGTTTTTGCACAATTAATATATATTCATTACAAATAAGATGCCAATGGTGGTCTCTGCAGTTGAGCTGTTGTGATTAAGGCTGATGTTTGACCCTGTGTTACAGTGTCAAAATCTAGGACCAAATGAGTCTCTGTATTCAAACCCCCATTTACTCCTGTGGCACATGCCACATGGTTTAGGGGGCTGTGACCCTTAGTATATGGGCTGTGTGTTAAGAGTGCAAGGTTCCTAGGAGGCCTTAATCTTTAGAAGTTCTAAATTTCTTGCTAAATTACAGTGAGGGAATACTGTCCTGACTAGCATTCTGTCATGAATTTCTTCCAAGTGCTGGTGGTGGTGATTGCATGGGAAAACCTAGCACTTAAAGGAAAAGTACACTTTAGAAAGGGGAAGGGGAAGAAGAGGGAGTGGGAGAGAGCAAGAGAGACTTATTTTGCTGAAAGGATGAAGGAAAAGAAACAAAATTCTTCTCACTGGTAAATTCAGGTACCTCCTTAATTGAACAACATGAGCATAAAAGCAGGGTGCAGATAATAGACAAAGGAAAAAGGAAGGATTCACTCTGGGCTGGGATTAGAACCTGGGGCTTTCCAGATGTGAAGAATAATTTATACTTAAAGAACTTATTCTCCTAAAGGAAGGGAAAACATTTTAGTTGAGTTATGCCTGTAAAGCTAATATTTCTGTATTCATTTGTAATTTAAAAAGTACTATTTATGCTTTTATTTTTTAAACTATTCACAGTAAACTTCTGACACTTCTGCCCCCTCATAACAGACACCTAACAATGGAGCAGCTTCAATTAAGAAGCAGAACATCAGCCTCTGGCATCTTATTCTGTTGTTCCATCTTTTTTGCTAGGGAGAATTCATTTGTTTCTTAATTAAGAAAAACACCAATAGCATGAAAAATCTGCTTATGGTACCTGAATGGTAATTGGGTGAAAGGTAAAAAAGAAACACACACATACATTCCAATAGCAGCCAAAATGAACTTGAGCTGATAAAAATGAACTAAACTACCCTTGCATAAATCGAGGCTGAGAGAAGTGTACAGTCATTATGGCTAAGACAATATGCAAACTATCTTCAAAGAAATCAAATTGCTAGAGTGTTTTCATTTGCATGTATTAACTATTAACATAATGAGGAGAAGTGACATTGGACCCGGATTGTGTGTCTGTTCGGATTGATAACTCTACCGCATCTGCAAACAGGCACCCAAAAATCAGACTAGTAGTCAGATCAGTGTTGAACTCTGAAGTACATATAGGTTTTTGTTGTTGTTTTTTTTTGTTTGTTTGTTTCTTGGTTTGGTTTTTTTGTGTGTGGTGTTTTTTAAAAAAATATTTGGAACCCAGAACAACACGCGGGGGCACTGAATAAAGCTATCCTTTTATTTTTATTCTTTCCAAAGGTGATCCTTCTGCTACAAGCACTTACTTCATACTTTCAAGGTGCAGATGCCAATTTTGAACTTTTTTCCATCATGTATATTCACACTTATATAGAAGGATATTATGTATTAATTTGGAGTTATTGAATGTTTGTATAATTATTGAGTGATATTTTTTTGTCTTGCAAGACTGTTCTTATATATCAAAATGTCCTACTTAAACCATTAATCACTGTGCTCATGAACTGAGAGAAAGCTTAATAGAACTCAGACTTTTGAGAAGTCAGTTACATGCTATTTTATGTGATTATTTGGGACAATAGCAAGCAATGTTTGTGACAGCAGTTGCTATCTGCTTAAATATTAGGAATACATTTAAATTGTTATATAAAAGATACTATATGAGAACCTAGATAAATATAGCAAGTTCTTTTGTTAGAAGAAAAAGTAGAAATAATTATAAAAACTGAAGATTTTTTCAGATTATTCATATGAGGAAAAAGCATATAAGCTTAAAGCAGTTTTTATCATGGGTCTCTCTGCCTAAAATCTTTCCAAAAGGAAGTTATTTCTTGATATTATAGACCAAAATTAGTAAAAGAATGTAGTTCTGGGAGAAAGTGAAATGGGATAGGAAACAGACCTATGCAGTCCTTAAAAATTTAGAATTTATGATGCTTGCTTAATCTGGGAAAAGAATTTTCATAATTGTTACATTGTTTTTGTATACACACAGGCAGTGTTTTTGTGTGAATTATATCCTTTGCTATTGTTGTACTTCTAGATTGTGACAAAGTAGTAAATACTTTTGCATCACTAGAAGGAGCACATACAAATGTCGTCTGTGGGGGAGGGGTTTCCTTGTGGTTCTTTGGCCCCTGTATGCGTTGTTTCTTCACATAGCCCAGTGGTCACGCTCCAGTCTCAGAGGTGAATCATGCGAAAACTCGGATTTTTGAAAAGAATATTCTTAAGGCTTGTGGGTAGAAGTACAGGAAATATCATCTGCCTGAATAATGGTTTATGTAGCAAAAAGCTACCTCTGGAAGAGAATTTAACATACACAACACATTTAAAGTTGATAAATTTTCTTTAATGAAGTAGACGTTGGCCCATAGTAAAAGTATTATGATAAAGCAACCTTTTTGGAGTTATTAGTAGCTCAGGAAGCAGGTATAAATCAAATTCTTTGTGTTTTCCTTTTTTTTTTTTTTAATGTGCTCAAATGCTCAGTGATTTCCCCATGAATTATCTGTATGCATTTAGAAACTGACATAGCAGAATTCTGATCACAATTTTTTTATTTTAGGTTGCTAAATTATTATTTTTACTTTGTAATTGAGAGAGATGGACAATGTAAGAACACTGAAAACAAATATTTTCTCTTTGGCAATTTCTGAAAGTTAGAGTAGGATGCCTCACAGTCCATATGGAGGATATTCTAGTCCTGGTTCTGTTTCAGCCTCAAGTCTGAGAATTAGCATATAGTTTGCCATACTGCAACCTGTTATACCTTTTGTCCTTGGAAGACTGGTATAGAAAAATCTCTACAGTGTAGGAGTGGATGTGAAAATGCCTGTAAGAACTTTTTGGGTACAAATCTCCTGTAAGGGCATATTATAGAGTTCCACAGAATGAAAGAATTTGTGAAGGATGATCTGAATTTTAGATTATCTCTACCCATCCAGTTGAAATTTCTGTTTAATGCTATCTTAAAATTCATTATGCTAACTTTTTACAGACAGTCCTGATATTGTGAATCATGTTAAAGAGTAAAACAACAAACATATGTAGAAATAAAAATTTCATGTAGATATATTTTATTTGATATCAATATGTTATTATTCTCTGAAGATCTTACTTGAGGGCTTTTGATTTCTCCTGTAGCAAACAAGTTAATTTTCCAAAGAAATTAGTAGTTTATACTATGTTGTTACATTGTGTTGGGCACCTAATAATGATGTAAATATCAGGATGCAGCCAGAAGCTAGATACCACAGCTGCTAGCATGTGACATAACTTCCTTTCAATTTTGAAAAAAGGGAAATCTTAAGTATCATAATGTATGTAAGAAATCTGTCTTTTATCTATATCCACCTCTTGAATAAAAGTCAGATGAAAAATGTTACCTGTATATGTTTTAAATGTACTTTCATTTTATGTTGTTTAAAAATAAATAAATTGAAGAGACAGATATTTCAGCTTAAAAAAGAGTTTACAAATTTCTTGCATATGTAAAACTGGAATATATTTAATAATTCTAATTAACATTAAAATATTGTTCAAATATTCCGAATCTCATTTGCATGAAGCCACAAAGGGACACATCTTCTCATTAGCTCCCTTAGGATAAGGAGTAAGTGTTCATCCTTGTGTATAAGCAATTTCATTCCCTTTTTTTTTCAAATCCAGAAATAAGACATCTCAGAAACAGTGTGCATGTATGTGCGTATGCCTGCATGGAAGTCCATTTAATATTTGGAGGATTCCAGGCAGGCTACTCTGAGGAAACTAAGAAAAAAATCAGGATCTTGTACTTCTTATTGAACTTTGATTTTTGTGGGGATTTTTTTCCCCCTCTTTCTTGATACGCTACTACAGAATCTTGAATAATTTTGTTTGTTACCACTGATATCTTAATCATATGGGGTATACCAATTTGCAAATATGCCCTAATTTGTAGGCTTCATTTCCTTTCAGAAGCAGAATTGTATGTGAAATTGTTTATCAGTGCATTTTTTTATATGATACAGAGATTTTGCTGAGTTTGCATTAATGAAAGAAGCATTTAAGACTTCCACATTCCTCAGTGCTATGATACTGTCTTAGGCGGGATTAATATATCAAAAATACTGTCTGGAAGACTAAATCCAAATAGAAAAGTTCTTGGTTTTAGTCCCTACCTTTTGTTTATGAAAAATAATACACTTGTAGGCCTTACTGAAAAATTACCTACTTCATATTTTGGAAGCTCTATGGGGTTTTTTTTTTGTGATTTCTGTGTTTTTGATGTCTGGATAGGAGAAACTGTGGAAAATGTTTAAAATCTGCCTTTTTAAAATCTGCTGCTTCCTACAGAGATCAAATGCCTCAATCATTTCTTTCACTAAAATGGGAGCAGGAGATAGGAGAACTCTATAGTAAAGTCTGTTGTACCTCATAAGACAGAGCTTGTAGCTTGGCTTATGGGATCTATGATATGTTCAAGCGGGGGTCACCCATTCATGTCCTCTTTTCCATAGTAAGTAACATAGCTCTGTTCTATTCAGGAAATAGTGTAGTAACCTAAAGAATCCCAACTTCCATTTACTGAAAGTAAAAAGATTTTTATGATTGTTAAAGTCTGTTAATGTTCCTAAATTAGCATTGTAATTCAAGTAGTGTATCTCTGATAATTGCTGTAATAATCATAGAATTACTCATATTTTTATAGATGGATTTATAGCCCTACTAAAGAAGCCCCCATGAAAAAGGAAAAAATAACCTTAAATTTGTGATCTTTGGTGAGAAGGAAGGGTCAATACTAGGTGTGTTAGATCTGAGGGATTTACCTCTTTCTTATTCTTGCACTGAATCCTGAAAAGAATATGTTCATTTGTCTGTGCTGTGGGATTTAGTTATGGCCTTGTATGTAATAGCAAAAAAATATATTTCGTTAGTGCGTATGATTTACTTATAGAAAAGTTGTCATGTGATTCTACAGTCTGAAGTTTGAATTTTGTTGAAGATATTTCAATTTTTTTTTTCATTTTTCCCTGAAGGAAAGTGGTGGAGTGCCCTTAAACTTGGGAAGAGTATAAATAGTGATGGTAAAATGTGGCTGGTTTATGACAAATAAATGAAATATGATTCCTGTTACTTGTATTTTTAGTAAGAAATCTCAAGGATTTCCAGGAGATATTTAACTACCGAGGCACCATTTTTATACTAGTATATATAAGTAGCTGTGCTACTTTTGACCATTGGTGGTATGTATTTTGGGAATCTCACCCAGGTTTAATGATTTGTTAGATTTTTATTTTTTTTTTAATTCCTTAAGGTCCTCATTGGCCAAGATGAAATATGGTTTAGTAACAGGCACATTGGTCTTTATTGTGGTGTGTGTGGATTTTGTTCACTTGGATTTTGGGTGCACCCTATCTGACTTTGGGTGCACTGCACTTGATGTGCCGTTTTGGATATCACATTGAAGAAGGGAAAGAAAAATGAAATGTTGGAATAGGAATGTCAGAAGGACATACTAAATTGAGGTAATCTCAGGAATTTTTTTATGAGAGTAATGATCTTAAATTATTTAGTTATTTTATTATGTAGGCTCAGCTTCAGTACTCTATTCTGGTGTGTCTTCTAGTAGATAATGTAACCTACAGAGAAGTCTATAGGCATAGCCTATAGACAGTATTGATAAGGCTGATGAGGCATACCTTAACAGCATGTGTATTTCTTTCAGGGTATCAGTAAAGAGCCTCAATAGTTACACCATGGCAAAAATGAACTCTGTTAGGGTTCTAATTTCACTAAGGTATTAAATGTGTTGCTTGCATAGATTTTTATTGGTTTTGACTTCCAACGTTCTTTAGAGAATGTACAAGAACCACTACTAATCTATTTTGATGTATCTAGGTTTTGACATTTAACCTCAAAGAACAACTAATCAATGGTTCATTATCTTCTTGTCCTAGGTGACTGCTACAATGCTTACAGTACATAAAGATTGTGAGGACATTAGCTATGTTCTTGTGGTTGACACCAGCTGCTGATCATATAGGATGTTCTTCTAGTACAATCTGCAGATGAAACTGAAAACAACTGCTTTTAAGAATATACTGCATGTTCTTTATGTCTTAGGGACTTAAGTATATTTTATACAGAACATAGTAAAGTCTTTCTGATTTTACTTCCACAATAAATATGTATAGCCATGTATCTCAGTACCTTTAGGATGTAACAAGATGATTTTCTTTCCTCTATCATTTTTACTTATGGTGGAGGAAAAAACCCACACATTTGATTTGTGAAGTGGAAACAAAGATACAACAAAAATTAGCCTACAGGATTTTTACTAAGTTATTTGGATACATGATGAGCCTGATATGAAACCAAAGACACAAAACTCAAATAGAATTAAGATCGTATTAAAATTGTCCTTTTAAATTTTTCTTATTGTTATTTTAATTTAATATTTACAACTTCATACTAAAGTAAGATAAATGAATACATTTTCCCAAATCCAGTGATGATATTGCATGTTTATAAATACCTTTCTAGTGTGACAAACATTAATCCGCTGAAGCACACATGTGATTCTGAATTTGGCTGAGAGCCATAAGGCATGCATCATACATTCTGGAGATAAAAAGAGGAGGGGAATTACTGTGAGTGGTTCACAAGTAGTACATCTCCAGTGATACCACCATTTCCTTACAAAATGGCCAAGCCACACATGTAACTGGTTCTGAGAAAACTCAAATATTATCCTGAGCAGTCCTTTCCAGCTCACTATCTCCCACATCTGGGTATTCAAAGCCACCATCAGCCTTGTGCTGGCAAACTGTGCAATTGGTTGTATGTCACAGCTCTAATATGCAAGTAGTACCTCTCGCTGTCTAAAAGAAATGTGTCCAAACACACTTCTTAAGCCTCCTCTGTTCAACTGTAGATGTACTTTCCAAGCCTAATGTTATACATTACACTTTTCATATTAAAGTTTTAAGAATCTATTTTCACTGCCACAGAGAAGTGTGTAAATTCTGTCTTGGAGGCAATAAGCTTGTAGAAGTGGGAGGATCACACTAGAAATGCCAAATGTTACAGTAATTTTTGTAGAAACGCGAAATTAACTCTTTTTATTTTTGGCTTTGTTAATGGTTGTAGGATAAAATTAATTTTTCCTGGGATAGATAAGCACTTCTGCAAGGAGAAGTCTGAAATCAAATCCATCCAAATGAAATCTTTCAGTCTCATGGAAGATTTAATAAAAGACAGTAACAAGTTTTTGGGTTGAAATTGCAGTTCCAAGTGGAATGATAGGTCACGTTTAAGTGGTTTATCAAAATGATCAAATATATTTGATAAACTTATATTAATGTTCCAAGTTTTATCTTGCTCTTTGAGTATTAATGATCTACTATGAAAGTACATCAAATATTTTCATAAGACTGTATACATTTATAAATAACTAAAAGAAATAGAATGTAAACTGTAAGTTTGCAGTTGATACAATAAAGCCACTTGAAATTGCTTCAAATATTTAAAATGTTTTTGCTAGTGAATTGGCTCCTGGCAGTAAGAAAGCAGGCTAGGTAGCAGGCTACCAGCTTTAACTGGTGGGTTACCCATGCCATGTGCTAATCAGTGGTTAACCGATAAGCTTCAAAATGAAAGGCAAAGAGAAATTACTTTAGGATATTTGGTACAATAATGTAGTTAATATTTCTTCCGATTTTTGGAGGAGAGAATGTGATTAAGATATACCAAATGGAAATCCATACAAACGCAGCCAAATTGTTAAAATATTCAAATATGCCTTACTGTAACAAGAAAGCACTGTAATGTTCTGAAATCAGCAATAGAACAGCTGTGTTTTAAAGGACAGTACTTTGAATGTCACTTGACAATTTGCTTTCAATTAGAAGTAATTTACAGGAAGATGCCCACAAGCTAATCTTTACAGGATAATTAAGTTCCATTTTCTTTACTTTTAATTAAAAAGCAGAAAAGATTTAGCTGATCCATAAAAAATGTTCTGTTTAACCATTCATCAGACTTCACACTCTTTTTTTTTTTGTTATTTGTTGTAGCAGATGTTATCAAAACTGCAGTCTGCTCTGTTTTAAACCCAGTATATTTGGGAAGTGAAACAGGAGATGTAATAGGCGTGTACAGCTGAGGTATGATCATTAGCTTCTATGTATTTGAATAGCTCCAAAATGATATCCATACTCTGGGCTTTAATCTTGCTCCTTCCATTGCTTGCTGTCGTGGTGAAAGAAAGCAAAGCAGATGAACAGTTCTGTGGATGCTAATAGTATTTTCCTCTTGTTTTTCTTGTTAATTTCCTAATGCCATTAAAACCTGAAGTCTGAATGTAAATGAAACCAAGTACCTTTGCCATTAAATTTGCGTGTTAGCAAAGTTGTCTGCATGCCTTTAGAATCAATGAAAATGATATAAAATAAATTCCTTTGCTGATTTCACATTGAATAAAAGAAAAAAAAAAGCGCAGTCTATGTATGAATGTCTATACACTTAAATACCTATATCACAATGAGTTAGTGGTAAGTTTTTAAGGAGGGAAGATGTATTTGTTTTGCCAGATATTTCCTCATCATCTTTACAGATTTTAAGAAGTGAAAGGAAATTTAGTTAGATTTTAAATTTGCTCTTTTAAAGCAAATTCATACAGTGGAAAAAATTACACAGTCAGGACTTATTTAAATTGATGGCAGAATGTGTACTGTGAAAAAGTCTACCTATAAAACTGAAGTCTAATACTTTTTGGAAGTGTGAGATCTAATTGTTTGTTAGTTTATAGTGGCATAGGCCTGGTTTCTTCAATGAACACGTGAGCATTTTTTTAACAGGACCATAATGTTAACAATAATACCTGAATGCTGGCATTAAGTCTGAAGTATACTCTTTATGTATGTTTAACACAGAACAGACCAAATTGGTGATTATTTTCCATAACTTTTCAGCTGAAAAAGAAAGCCTAGAACGATAGAATTTTTTATGTTGAAACATTCAGAGATCGCTTAGTTCAACTTCCTGCTGAAACCAGAACCCATTTAGATCAGATTTCCTGTCAGGTTTTTAACTATTTCCAAGGATGGAGATTCCACTTTTAGCAACCAGTTTCCTTTGCTGTGTCTTGCTTCTGATCCTATCTTCCTGCACCTCTGTGAGTATCGTGGCTTTGTCTCCTCTATACCCTCCCGTTAGGTAATTGAAGACAGAAGGAAGAACTCTTCCTGATGCTGGACATCTCAGCTCTCTGGACCTTCCTTTGCTGCAGACCCTTGGCACTCTTATGGTCCTCTGCCAGACTCACTCCAAAACAGTCTATGTGTGACTGGTACTGAGGAGTTCCAGACTGGTGCCTAAGATGCGATCTCGCTGTTACTGGCTAGAGAGGCTCTTGCCTACGTCCTAGGATGTGTTTGGCATTTGCTGCTGCAAGGGCACACTGCTGATTCATGATTACCTTCTTCATTGGTACTACCAGCTCCTTTGTAGCTAAGCTGTTTTTAAGTACTGGTACATGAAATTTATCTTTCTTGAATGCAGAATTTAGGATTTGCCTTTATTGAACTTTGTGTTTCTGACAACCAGTTTCTCCAGGACTCCTCTTAGTAGCAGCAGCATGTCTTAGCAGCTCCTACCAATTTGATACCACTTCAAACTTTCTGAGGGGCATTCTGCGCTATTGTTCAAACCATTCATGGAGATATTTGTCCATACTGACCCCTGAGGGGTACCTCTGGACTCGAGTTGGGCTTGATAGCAACCTTTTAATCCTGGTGATCTAGTCAGTTTTCACTTTCTTCATAAGACTACAAATGCAACCCGTATGTTGTGAGGTAAATAATGTTAAAACATTGTTGGCTTTTAAAAATATTCTATATATATATTTTTCCCATAGTTGAATACAAAATATCCAAATACACTGAACTGTTCTGAGTTGCAGTTTTTGAATTAAAAGTTTCTAGACATCTCAAGTTTAGATTTGCTCTTAAGTTAGCAGATAGATCAACAAGGGCTTTCTAAGTGGATTTAAACACAACACTTTTCTAAGTAGAACCTTGGTGTGATTAAGAATATGTTAGAATGTTTTTTTATGAAGTTAAGAGCAGTTATCATTGTCTCTAAAGGAAATAGAACCAACTTCTTAGAAATCATCTTCAAATTGATCTTTTCGAGAATTTACCATTCAGAGCTGTCTTGCTTTGAGCAACTCACCTTTTAAAGCTGTGCTAGTGTACAGATCCCTGTTTGTACATAGATGCATTTTTTGGGAAACATTTAATATAAGCTAGCCAAATGTCTTTAGATATATTTTCCTTCAGTTTTAACAGGTTTTCACAATTAAAAATTGTAAAATTGTCATTCTTTGTAGCATCATTAAGAGGCAGAAGGAAGTGACAAAATAATTTGTTCTTGTCATTTTGCTGCTTGTGTTGTTTTTAAAAATAAACTTCTAAGCATGTAAGATTTCATCAAAAGGCATATGGAGAAATAAGGATACTCTTATAAGTCCCATTTAGAAAAGATTAGAGGACTCTGTGGAAGTACATTTGAACACATGCTTGCTGGGAGAAGAGTCACCTCATATGCAGTGATAGTTGTGTAAGAATCTTCAGCTATCTAATTGTTGGGAATCCAAGATAAGGTAATTTAGGTTTGTCTATGGGAAGGGAAACAAATTATTTTAGAGGGTCATTAATTCTTTCAGTTTTGCACCCTTCTTTAAGGGTTGCTTTAAACTGGCATGCTACTGAGAAAGACAGTGATGACCTCTTTCTTTTGGCTGTTGGTTCTTGGGGCTGTTCTGTTCACATATGACAGAAATGTTTGTGTGTCCGTAGAGTGAGCTGGGGAAAGGAGCTGTTCCAAGTGAAAACCAGCTTCTCCCCCTCCATTCCCTTGTGGTTCAATTTTAATTCAAATCAATTTCTTCATCTGGTTCACCTGATGGCACACAAATACTTGTGTTAATTCAGCAAAGAAGGCAGCATGACTGTAAGAGCAAGCAAAAGGGTAGGGCAGCCCCTTTTGGAAATGCAGCTTGATGGTGTTGGCGTAAGGAGAGTGTAGATAACACTACACTGCTAGACAGCTGTTTTAGGATGGAATCACTCTATGATACTCAAAAAATATGCTCTGCTTTGTTTAAAGTAGTAGGTAGTGATATATAATTAGTGTAGCGGATGTATTGGCTGCTCATTTACTAATATTGCAAAAGGCAGAATAGTATCAGTCTTGAATGAGGCTTTGTATGAGATATAGCTGCAACATTTTTTTCCTTATATGCCTTAGAGCCTCTCTGCTTATGTATACACTTAAGTAAGTAAACTTTCTGTGGCTACTTTTCTTAAAGATACTCTGTGTTTCTCTTCATGAGTAAAAGATACAAGCTTAAACTCAGATTAGTGTAAGAAATTATATTCTTTAAATATTTACTTTAGAAAGATAGAACTAGATAGATAAAACTGGTGTTAAGCTTTTGTGATACTAGTTGCATTTGATTTTAAGAAACTATTAAATACAATACTATTGCTTTACTGTGCTTGACTGTATGGAAAACTTGGTTTTGTTAGTTTAGCAATGTAGTAATGTATTCATGCTACATTTGTTTACTTTTTGATAACTGGATAATAACAATGAAGCTTAACATTATTGAGGATTTGGTCATAGTCTTGAGATGGTGAGAATCTTGAGGAATGATTCAAGATATATTCTGATCCTTTAATACTGTGGATATCATTTGGGTTGAAGTGTTCCCAGTCATTTAATTAGTGAAGTTTGTATTATTTGCTTTGATAGACAGGGAAGACTTGATAATTTGCAAAAGTATAAACAAAATAGTAAAATACACTATTGGTTTGACTCAAGAAAGTTGAAGATAGTCTATTTTATTGTCTTAATTTTTAATAAAAGGTGTTAAAATTTAATTGATATGCCACTGAAATGTCATTTCTAGATTGCATTTTAGTATTATGACTGTGGTATAGTTCCCTGAATTTCTATGCAGAGCAAGTTTCCCCTTTAAAAAATATTTTGCTTAGCTTCATTAATTTCCACTTAGTCTTGTAAATCCAAAAATATTGTCAAATCAAGAAACAAATTTTTATTTAAATTTTTCTTTCACATAAATGTCATCTCAGCTCCTGTCAAATGCAGTTTTACATATTTCTACTGCTTTTCCTCCCACTAACAATTTTAGATCAGAAGTTTTAGGGTTGTGATGATGCATATCTCTCTCCTGTCTTTCATTATGAGGGCCACATGTGTTCTTATGTAATGAAAAATATCCTTCAAAAAGACAATGCTGAAGAAAGAATGATATAACTATTATTCACAACTTTTCATCCTTTTGTTAATTATACTTTATGCAGTATTTTAAAATTACAGTACAAATTCTCCAGAAGCATGAATTGTCTACTTTAGGGAGGAGGGAGGAAAGATAGCTAATGGAGTTCAGACAAACAGTAATTAGCTAGGCCAATAAATAGGACAAGTTAATAAATGATTTATAGCAAGAAGGCGTAAGATCCGTGATAAATAATTATGGGATTTTTGTGTTTAAATTATGAGCAGAAAGCCCAGGTATAGGCAGGGGAAATTGTCTCAGAAGAAGTCTTATATGTAGTTTTATATTAGGTATAATATGATATTAAATGATATTGTAATAACTAATACAGTTAACCACAAGCATTGGGAAATGTGCATATTTGACATACAGTAGACATCTAGTGTGTCTGTAAGGATCCAGAAGGCAGAGGAGGCAGAGGAGCAATAGTTATCATCTATTTTGTGTAATATTCAACCATTTCACCTTACTTTGCTTTACAATTTTTTTCTGAATGCACAAAACCTGTCAGATTTTGTATATGTACGAAGAATGGAGAAATGACATGAGAAAAAACAATGAATGATAGAAATTCATTTGCCTTAAAAATTAAGTTGCAGATAACTTTATTTGACCTCTGATACTACACAGTAAATATGTCCTTTCATAAGAAGATGTTTGTATATTTGATGATTGGTTTATACATCTTTTTCTCACCTCAATTTGTCATACTTAAATTTTCCTAAGTACTTAATTTCAAATTTTGTCAGGACAAGACCAAAATTCCTGTTTCAAAAATGCCTATGTAAGCTAGAACTGTTTAAAAACCAAATATTAATCAATAGTTTTTACAATTTTTATGAAAAGATCCCTTTAATATTTTTCTGAAAAATAAAAAAATATTGCAGAAGCTGAATTTTTAATTTTTAAGATAGTTTAAGATTGTGACATATTCCTTTTTTAGTTTATACCTATGATATTTGGGCACAAATGAGAAACAATATTACTACAGAAAACATGGTATAATCTCTTAAATGAATATTTAAGAATATTTTGTAAAATAGTAATTCTTTTAGTACTTTAAAATATTTTTGCTTTTTTGTATTGTAGTGCAGTGTTCATTTATTTATTTTAGTACAGTAGAGTAGGTCATGTTGATGCTTCACAGCTGTCAAAAGGGTTATCAAAGCTCTTCTAGGCCTGTTTGAAGTATACATGTCTAAGCCACTTTAACATCATATATGTAAATATATTACATATGTGTATATATACACATCCTAAAGGAAAAATTATACTGAGCTGAGTATATGATTTTAAAGCATCAGTATTCTTGATCTTCTTTTTTTGAATATGAGTGCAAAAAGGAATTTATTTTGTTTATATAGCATCTTTCATTACCATCAAAACTATTGAGGTACTTTATAAGACAATAAAATCAAACATGGTAAAATAAAAATAAAATATAATAGTTCCCAGGATTTTTAAATGAGAAAAAAGTTGAGGAAAGGGAATATTGTCATACTTTGTAAATTTTAGAAAAAAAAGAGATTTTTTTAAAAAGTGAAATTATATAGTTTATTTATTATTTAAAAGAAAGAGAAAACTCTAAAAGGAAAGAGAAAACTCAGTACTTTAGTGTGTTTCTTTCATCAACTTACTTTCCTATGCAGTTACAAAATTCACAAATACTGAATGAAACCAAATTCATAGTATCCATCAGAATTCAACTATCACTTGTACTTGAATACATGTACCTGAAGGCTTTAAAATTAATCAGGAGGGGATATCTAAAGGCACTGTTACTTTTAGGCTTACCCTTTAAAGAACACAAAGTGTTCAAAGAACAAAGTGGGGGATGGGATGAGACTAGACTCAAAACCTAAATCAGTCAAGATTCACAGCTCTTTTGGAGAATAGTCATGTGAAACTAAGGTCATAAATCTCTAGTTCTAAATCAGAACTTTCAATGGGATATGTGCTAGATAAGAACATATCTCTTCATATTGTGACCACTTTCTAAAAACGGGTTTAGAAGCCTTCACTTAAGGCCTTTTCAAAGCCATGAAGGGATTGGTTTAGATCAGCATAGCTTATTGTGGTATTCATCATTAAAGATGAGAAAAAAGTAATAAAAAATGGCAAATGGTCAAAATTAGAATACTTTACTATAATTGAGAGGTAGTAGGAATACTTTTACTACATGTATTACAAGATGTTCTCTTGATTCACGATATGTTAGATATGGAAAGAAACATAAGCAAATATGTAAAATGACCCCAAAAATTCTCCCCCCTTGTCCTCCCCATACACCAGCAAGTCTGAATCTGACATCCAAATAATAGAATTTTTTTTTTGGTTACAGATAGCCTATTCTAAATGCAAACAATCTCTAAGGTGCTGTGGCCTATTAGCTAAGAGGTAAATGTATGCAATATTTGATATTAGTTACTGTTGTGTGACATTAGGTTGTCATTAAATATATATAGACTTGGTTTTTAAAACGTTAAGTTGAAAAAAATAGATTAAATTTTTACAGAGGCATTTATGTGGCTTAAGTCCAAATGACTACTCTGATATTTTCCTTTGAAGATCTGCAATTTCTGGAATTTCACATCCACCAACACAATGCTGGATATGGCTGCCGAGTATGTAGTACAGAATGTGCCAATTATCACATAAGAATTTACAGACTGAGTTTTCTTGGACAGGCACACAGATGGTTAATTAGGTAATTGGTGAATAGGCAAGTGGGGCAATATATTTTCTTAGCTGTCTACAACAGCTATTTCACTTAAAAACGTGAAAAACCCTTCCTCCTTCTGAAAGGTACAACCCCACAGACCTTTTCTCCCAGGAAAGTGTGCAACTACTGGATGGTATAGATGCCTCTGTAGTAAATCCTGTGTCCTACTTTCTATGATGGTCTGGAAGATAAGAGATGTTGGTTATAAATTTAGGAGATCACACATCTTGTTTTTCTCTTACTCTGGGCTTAGTCATCTTTCCACTATACCATTTCTTAATCGGGCAAAGTGGAAATGGTCTTTGTTCATCACCATATTTTTCTCAGAATTGTTGTGTTTGATTCACACTGGGTATACTTAGACAGTATATAATATATATTAGACAGACAAATTAAACAATTGATCTGTTCAGCCGTGCCAGGGTGTTGGCAGTCACTTCCTGTGCAAAAGCAAAAATTTAGGGAATAAACTTTGCTGTTACTATAGCTTTCAGGAGCCCAAAAAGCTATGCTGAAGTGTTGAGGGTCATAATTTTCAATGTAAGAGTGTGAATGCTGTGCAAGTGGTATATTTCTAATTTCTCTTTTGTATCTGGCCCTCCTGTTCTTGAAGTAGAGCTTTTGCCTAGGTGTATTGACAGATGCATTTCAAAAACACTCCTTAGGATTCGTAAATCAACAGTTGTGTGTAATTGCTTTAAAGGCCGGGGACTTAGCTTTAGATCTGAAGTCCAGTAGCATTAACTGGCTTTGTGACAATACTGTTTAGGGCTAAGCCCCTCTACAGCAAATTCTGTATTAAGTAGAGCTAGATGTAGTGATCAAAAAAGAATCAGGAAGTGAGATTTCAGTTCAGCGACGTTAGTCACTGTAGAATCTTCCAGGCTCTACGGAGGACTCTGGATAGGCTGGATTGATGGACCAAGGCCAGTTTTATGAGATTTAATGACACAAAGTGCTCAGTCCTGCACTTGGGTTACAACAACTCCAATGCAGCCCTACAGGCCTGGGGAAGAGTGGTTGGAAAACTGCCTGGTGGAAAAGGCCCTGGAGGGGTTGGTTGACATCTGGCTGAATATGAGCCAGCCATGTGGACAGATGGCCAAGCGTCCCTGGCTTGTATAAGAACTAGTGTGGCCAGCAGAACTAGGGAAGTGATTGTCCCCCCATACTCAGCACTGGTGAGGCCCCACCTTGAATATTGTGTTCAGTTTTGAGCCCTTCACTACAGGAAAGACATTGAGGTTCTGGAGTGTGTCCAGAGAAGGGCAACGAAGCTGGTGAGGGCCTACTTGAGACCTACCTTATGTTTACTACAATAGTTGTATGTTTGATTTAGATTCCATTTTCACTGATAGCTGAAGATCTTAAGCTGATTCTCAACACTAAACCCATGCCTACTAAGCAGATTATGAACATACTTTCTTTTCTTTTGGCAACACTCAAGCTTGACTACAGAATCTTTCACAAGGTCATCTCTGCTGCTTCTCATCTTTAGCTTGTGTCTTTCTTCAAAATACTTGGATCTTAATCAAAGATGAGAATTTAAGTATGGGAGGCCTGTCAGTTTTGCAGATTACTGAGTATTCTCAGCTAATGGAGATGGTGCATTGTTTATGAAAGGAGAATTGAGATCATCATCAAATACAGTCGTAAACTGAGCCAATATGCCTTTCATTAAGGTAAGCAAGTAGTTAACTCCAGTGGTCTGGTCAGAGTTTTCATTAACTAGTTTCTACCTTCTCTTTCAGGTGTCACTTTAATATAGAATTTTTCACGCTCTGTAGTGAACAGTTAGAAAGATTTGCTGCTCTACAGAAACTGTGTTATATTCTCAGTAAGATATTCTGGTATATTTTGTGGCAGTTAAATTTAGGGATTTCTATTTTTCTATTAGGATGAAAGATGCTGTGCATATCAACTCTCTGTGGAAGAGAGTTACCTTCATCTTTGAAGTGGAGGAGAAGAAGCAAAGTTTGGGCTTGAAGTTGTATGTAGGTTAATTATTAGATGAAAAAAAGTATCGCTGATAGCTCTTGTGGAAGAATACTTTTGGTGATTATAATCTCATGAGTTTGGGGATTTTTGTCAACTGTCAACATCAGTACATTCTCTTTTAAAGGCCAGTTAAACCAGATGATCTGAAGGAAACATATTAGTCAATTCCTTGTATTAAAGACATGTATTCTTTAGGACTTACAGTTGAAAATAAAACATATTACAGAAATTTAGATTTTAATTTTAATATCTAAACAAGATGGAGAGAAAATTGTGCTTTACAGTCTCCTCACATTTTAAACTTGAAACGTGAACATTTTCTCATGGTTTTAAGCTTCATATCTACATTTTGAACAGTATATAGAACATGTGTGATCTGTAAATTTTCAGACAAAAATAAAGTGCAATAAACACTATACCTCGAAAATGGAAATGACAGTCAAATAAATTGGCATACAGTTGTTTTGGGGCAAGGAGAATTAGCTCTACTAAGCAGTATTTTTATTGGTAAAGTCTAGAAGATATTAGTTTTTGGCATAGTGATGTTTTATTAATTAGATGTTTTTCTGCTCTATCATGAGATTTGCAATGGGTGACAATTTCACCTTTTGCTGCATGCTAAAATTTGCAGACAAGTCTTTTTCACTGATTGTGCATTGAGTTGTTAAGTTCCAAATTGAGTCATACAGTTTAAAAATTTAAGAATTTATTTTATGTAATGCATACCATGTATTTTGATACCTGGTGATAAAGTAAAATTCTGTCCTGCAGATGACAGAATAATTGTTAAATATCAGGTAAAGTGAATATGAATTACTAAAATTACTCATATGTAGTGAAAATTAGTAAAAGGAACCATAACTGTGAACTGGACATATTTGTTGCCTCAGTTTGTATCTAGCGAAATGTTCAAGTCAGTTACCGTGGGCTTAGATGGTGTAACTGATGGCAGAATCTGATTAAACTGTCACTACTTGTACTCTCAATTAATTGCAGTCTTGATTAACTACATCTGAAGAAATATCATCTTGCTTCAAAATCACTCCTGAAATGTCTGTGGTTTGCTTCAAGTCTTACATGGCCATGTACTTACAATCAGCAGACACTTTGCATTTGTCATGTGTTGTATTAAGGTTTTATTATACTTGTCTTTCTAGAGTTAAAATTAAAACTTTGATCACTTTTTCTCTCAAAGCAAAACTTCATTGAAAGACCCAAAGGTTTAAATTGGGAGCAGCTACAGCTTCAGTTCCTGGCTTAATTGTAAGTTGATTAGCAAGTACTTTATGACAGGCAGTGAATTTCCATAGGTTGATGTTGCAGGGCTTACTTATCAAACACAAATGACCTAGAGGGCTAGTACCTGACTGCTGCCTCTGACAGCATTTGTAGACAGGCTTTATTGTAGATTAGGACTCTTCACTTTCAGAGTTTAACAAGCAGCTGTGGGCCTAATCATGAAGCTGAGTAGAGACAAGGGACAAACGTCTGTAGTCTGAGGCAGTGACTCCTGTCCTTTCAGGAGCAGAGGCCAAAATGCAATTTATACACTGGTCTTGAAAGCTGTAATGCAGTTCTCATGGTGTTTGCTCAGTTTCTTACTTTCATGAATGAATTGGAATTTTCTCTAGGAAGTTCGAAGACTGCTCTGTTCTGTCAGAAAAGATAATGAAGAGCTTTAATATTAATGGTGAGACAATGATTCTGACAAACTTGCTTTTATACTTTGCTGAAGAAAAATGATAAAATGATTGTATCTGCAAATTGAGTAGACTCTGATGAAAAAAATTGGAACAGGTGAAACTTGGTGTTTCCAGGACTGCTGAACAATCACCAGTCATGTGATTGTTCATGAATCATCATGTGATCTTGTTATTAGTTTGGGTTATTATTGGTTTATATATTTCCTGATGGCCTACTTAGTTTATTCTTACTCTGATATGAACACAAAAGTTGCTAAAAGCATCTGAAGTAATTGAAAATTTTGCATCTGCTTCAGTCACCATTAGGTCTGGTTGTAATAAATATCAGTATTTACAGGAAAAGTCAGTTGTGTGATTCAGCACATATTTTAAAACTTCAGGAAATACCACTCAACCATAAATACACTCTACCTACTCTTTCTCACATTGGTGAATGAATGTATTATTGGAAAATGACCATTTTTCTTACTTCATTGTAATTTATAGCTTTTAGTGTACCCTCTTCCTATTATGGAATATTTCATAGCTCAGAGTGGAAAGTAATAATAGCTCTTTGCATTTCTATAATATGTTACCAGTGTCAAAGTACTTTAAAGCATTAATTGATCAAAGCTTGCTGTGTGACTGTGGGATTGGTTAGGACTCCATTGCTGAAGTGAAACCATCCCTTAGTAAAAGAGTTGTTTACAGAGAGGCTGCAAGCACAGATATCACTCCAGATGTGTTCCTTCTATGAAGCCTTCTCCCTTTCAATATGTTCTGTGCCTGCCAAGTTTCTTACAGATTGGCATTCTTTTTATCTTTTTAAAAATAATTTTCAGCATTTACAATGTAGTACAAGTATTATCAGTAGATGGTCCTTTCAAGGACTGAAGCCCTGTAGATGCCAAGTACAGGTGTCAGAGTTTTACCACTGTGTATGTCTGTGTTAGCAGGTTACTCTGAGTACCTGTGTTAAATATTTTAACCCTCCCTCCTCCCTACAGTCTGCAGGGAGACCTGTGTTCCTTCAGTGAGTGATTCATTAGGATGAGAGGAAACAACCTCAAGTTACACCAGGGGAGGCTTAGATTGGATATTATGAAAAAATTCTTCACCCAAAGAGTTGTCAAGCATTGGGTCAGACTACCCAGGGCACTGGTTGAATCACCATCCCTGGAGGTATTTAAAAGACCTGTAGATTTTGCACTTAGGGACATGGCTTAGTGACTGGTTTGGCAGTGTTAGGTTAATTGTTGGACTCCATGATCTTCAAGGCCATTTCTAACCTAAATGATTCTAAGACTACTCTCACACTGAAGGTGGAGAAAGACGGAGCATGTGATGTGTACCACAAAACCACTTCTGAGCTCCATGGAGGTGTCAGGAGGCTTGAGACAGGTGCCACACATTGTCTTGCACTCCTTGGAGGACCAGGCTGAATTCTTTTCTGAGATTTGCTCAATGTTTCTGCCGTCTATCAAGTGATGGCTCTAATCAGGAAGGGAGAATAGTTTTTACCAGATGTCTTTGGATCCCATTATGGTTCAAATCTTGGCTAAAAATTTGTTACCCTAGAAGTCGGAATCATTTTACTTTTGGTAATAACGCCACCCATTTGGTACTTTCTCAAAATGCAGATCAGTGAAACTGAGACATTGTTTTCCATAGGCAGACTTTTGTATGCATTTTGCCAAGAGGGGAACAGCCTCATGTGCTTTAAACTGTAATATCTAGTTGAAGACTTATGTTGTAGGAAATAAAATAAGGCCAAGTCAGTTCAAACAGTGGTAATGGTATGCCACTGTATGTAAAAATATACATACAGGATCATAAATAATAATAATAAAAACCAGATTTGTCTAGGTAAGCAGTATCTACAAATACATTGTAGAAGTAAATTATAACATTTAATTTCAGGTCCTAAGGAAGTACTGAATTTCATGCCTATGAATATATTTTGGTAATTATTTAATTGCTCCAATAGATAAGGAGTTAAAGATTAGAATTTCTTTTGGAAATCCTGGTCAAAGAAGTATGATTATAAGAAGAGATTGTGAGAATTGCACTTTTTATTATTTGAGAGTTGGAACAGCGAGATAGAATCATAGAATCATCTGGGCCGGAAGGGACCTTCAAAGGTCATCTAGTCCGAACCCCCTGCTAGGGGGACACCCCCAACTAGACCAGGTTACCCAGGGCCTCGTCGAGCCTCACCTTGAATGTCTCCAGGGAAGGGGCCTCAACCACCTCCCTGGGCAACCTGTTCCAGTGCTCCACCACCCTCATGGTAAAGAACTTACTCCTATTATCCAATCTAAATCTGCT
>BJBW01008715.1:4984-22635 GCA_004320125.1 Scolopax mira
TGCTCTGGGTGGCCCTGCTTTGGCAGGGGGTTGGAGGAGATGATCTCCAGAGGTCCCTTCCAACCCCATGGGATTCTGTGTGAGTGGTGAAGGTGGGTGGGCAGAGCATGGCCCAGGTGACCCCGTGGGAGCAGAGCCCCAGCACTCTGCTGAGACAGTTCTGCTGAAATCGGGATTCTCCTGGTGGAGCCCCGGGCACTGATCATTTCACAGACTAATTGATATAATCGCTCTAATTAGCCCTGTAGCAAGCACCACTCGGTTTCTTGCTTATTCAGGCCAAGCGCTGGCGCCAATATTCAACCCCCGGCCATTGATTTCTTGCCACTTTTTGGGTGGGAAAGCGGGAAACAGAGGGTTTCTTTCTCCGTGCCAGGGGACAGTGGAATGTATCGCTGCTGCTTTGCTGCCTGGATGCCCAGCCAGCAGATTCCCCAACTACTATTTTGCCAGCCCCCCATGAGAAAAAGCCTCCCATTTCCTGTGTGACACCCCCCCTCCCCATCCCCCAAGCTCTCGGGGTAGTTATTGGGGACGGGGACACGCTGACCCTGCTCTGTGGGCACAGGGTCCAGGCAGGGCTGCTCCGTTGGGTGGTCACAGCACAAATCAAGGCAGCAGGAGGCTGGATTTCAGCCGAGTGAACATCTCCCCCCTCCAATTCCTTGTGGCAAAATCCTCAGGCTCACACCTTCCTGTGTCTAAAGTATCCCAGCGCTTGGGTACGTGGAGAAGGCACCTCCTCCTAGATCCCCCGGGGATGTCTTCTGGGGCTGAATTTATTGGGGGGGGGGGGGGGGGGGGGGGGGTGGAAAGAGGGGGTTTTGGTGGTGGGTCTGGGCCTTGCCGGGGATTTAGGAAGCTCTTTCCCCTCCCTGTAACCCCATCCCTGCTGGGCCACAGCGAGCACAGCAATAAGACATTCAGTGCTCCAAAGCTGTAACTGCCCTGAGAGTAGTCGCTGTGGCTCTGAGAGCACTTTTAATGGCATAAATCAGTGTTTTTCCCCATCCCTCAGAACTGCTCTCGGTGTGTAAGGTTTGACAATAGCCTACGAGCTGTTTCCAAACCCAGGTTTGGGAAAATACCAGCCAGCGCATCCGACTGAGCAGCCTCAATATCAGTTTAAACATTTTCAGTTTAAAATAAGGCTCCAATGGTCTCGCAATCCCCAAGAAATCCCCTTGCCTTGAACAGCGAGGCCAAACCCTGCGACAGGCAGGGATGGGAGGAAGAAGGACAAGAGGAGGCTGACACAAGCTGCTGGGAGCTGGGAATCGCTCAGGGAGTCCAAGCAAAAAACCTCTACTCAAATTAAACTGATGTTGGAAGCAGGAACTTTGCATTAAAGAAATCCCCGGAGGAGTATCTCGTTGAACCAAAAGACGTAAACAAAGAAATGAGAGAAATAGAGAAGCTACAAATAAACTCAGAGGAAAAAAAAAAAAAAAGGCTACATGTTTCTACCCAAGAACTCAACTACCTGTGTCCTGCCCAGGGAGGAGGCAAGAGCCTCTTACCCACCTGCCATGAGGAGCTGCATCTTGTGATCCAACTGGGTCTCAGCTGGGTCCCACCTGCATGCCGTGGTGGGAGTGCCAGTCCTGAAGGTGAAAAAAGAGGAACTTTCAGCCCAGGACACCTTGGCCATACCTCTGGGCAACCTCTTCCCACCCACGGCTGCTCTCTGGGTAGGGCTGGGTGGGTTCCCCACTTTCTTGTGCTTCCCAGCATCAGTGGAGCTTCCTTTGAAGTGGAGCACACAGGGCAGGGCAGCGAGGCTTGGTCCTGCTGGGTTCATTCAGGCATCTGCGACCACTATGGGAGACTCCAGAGCATCTGCTTAAAATCATTGGTAGGAAAATGTGCTAAATGAGCAGAGGTCACCCCCACAACCTGTTTGTCTAACCAGGGGTTTCTCTGTCACAGAATCACGGAATTGTTGGAGTTGGAAGGGACCTTCTATAGGTCATCCAGTCCAACTCCCCTGTCAAAGCAGGGTTGCCCAGAGCACATCACTCAGGACAGCATCCAGATGGGGCTTGAAGATCTCCAGAGAAGGGGACTCCACACCCTTCCTGGGCAGCCTCTGCCAGGGCTCTGCCACCCTCACCCCAAAGAAGTTCTTCCTGACGTTGGAGTGGAACTTCCCATGTTCCAGCTTCTGCCCGTTGCCCCTTGTCCTGTCCCTGGGAACCACTGAAGAGTCCATCCTCCTTCAACCCACCCTTTAGATCCTTGTCAACATTCACAAGGTCTCCCCTCAGCCTTCTCTTCTCCAGGCTAAAGAGCCCCAGCTCTCTCAGCCTTTCCTCATCAGGGAGATGCTCCAATCCCTCACCCATCTGAGTTTCTGAAAGGGCTGCCTGAACACCCTGTGGCACACGGGAGATGATCCTGGGGAACACTGGCTGCCCACCCCCTCCACCACTGCTCATCCTCCTCCTTTTTCCTTAATTTGTGCATTAAATCTCATCAGTCCAGTCCTCAGCCCTGGGGAGAAGAGGGTCACGTAGCGAGCGTGTGAAGAAGACCCAAGGTAGACACCATATATGGGGAGCACAGAGGCAAGGCTTAGTGTGGGCAACAGTCCAACTGTCATCCAGACCCATCCTGCAGCCTTCCTCATAGGGACATCTCAGCACAGGAAGGACATGGAGCTGCTGGAGAGGGGCCAGAGGAGGCCACAGAGATGCTGGGAGGGCTGGAGCCCCTCTGCTGGGACAGGGGGCTCAGAGAGTTGGGGGGGGTTCAGCCTGGAGAAGATAAGGCTCTGGGGAGACCTTGGAGCCCCTTCCAGTCCCTAAAGAAGGGGGGCTCCAGGAAAGCTGGGGAGGGACTCTGGATCAGGGAGGGGGATCAGGAGGAAGAGGAAGGTTTTGACACTGAGAGAGGGGAGATGGAGCTGAGCTGTGGGGCAGAAGTTCTTTGGGGTGAGGGTGGTGAGAGCCTGGCCCAGGTTGCCCTGAGAAGCTGTGGCTGCCCCATCCCTGGAGGGGTTCAAGGGCAGGTTGGAGGGGGCTTTGAGCAATGTGGTGTGGTGGAAGGTGTCCCTGCCCAGGGCAGGGGGTGGCACTGGGTGGGCTTTAAGGTCCCTTCCAACCCAAACCATTCTATGATTGTATGACATAAGGGGGATTCAAGGGGTTATTTTTATTTTCACTTCACTGTGGGAGCCAAAAAGCTCTTTATTTTGAGAAGCTTCAAACATTGATTGGACACGGCTGATCCTTCCATCAGCTGGTGCAGTGCCACCAGCTGACTAAGTCTCGCATGCATCTGTAATTACTGCTTAGTTTGTGTTTAAATACAGAGTCATTGATCTGTAGAACTCATCAAAATCCTTATAGGAATGCATGAAATTATATTGGTTGGAGCAGAAAAGTACATGACAACATCCATTTTCAGCCTCCTTTGTTCGCCCCTCCCAAAAAAAGGCATTTATTTATCTCTATTCAAATCATGGGTTAACTTAGGATTTAATTATCAATTGTAACGCCACTGCATAGGCTGCTCTTTATGTTATTAGGGAATATATTTCTTTCTTAAGCCAGCGAATTTCCACCAGCCTTACAGAATCTGCCCTGGGCAAGATCCCTGTTAAAGCACGGAAGAATAAGGCTTAAGGGTCACAGAATTCAGTGTGGAAAGGTCTTGTGGTTAAAGCTCCTGATTCTGATTTAGGGACCACAAAACTGTCTTCCATTCCCCTAAAGTAATACTTCCAGTCCTCCTAAAGCAAGTGTGATTAATACCATTTCCCTCCTCCAGTGGGAGGTTGGGTGGACACATCGATCACCTTCAGTGATCAGTTGAGATGTTCCAGCAGCAGCAGAGAGCACAGGAAGGCAGGGACGATGCTCTTGCTCACCAGCCATCTGCTGGAGATGTCCTCCTCGTCTTTGGTGGCCAAGGGGAAGCTCAGCAAAAAAAAGCAGCATTTATTGGCAATAAAGCCCGCCCTGTCTGGTGGAACTCCTGATATTTTTCCAGACCTAACACTGCTCTGGGCCAGCTCATCCTCCCCCTGGAAATGAAAAGCTTCTGGGTGGGTTCAAACGTCTCCCACCAAGCAGGCAGGGATTCCTGATCCGGCCCCCTGGCTCACTGCAGCAGCACCTTGGCCCGTGGACATGGAGGAAGCAGAAGTTGCCACAGGAAGGACATGGAGCTGTTGGAGAGGGTCATGGGAGGGCCATGAAGATAAGAGGGATGGAACACCTCTCCTATGAGGACAGGCTGAGAGAGTTGGGGTTGTTCAGCCTGAAGAAGAGAAGGCTCTGGGGAGACCTTAGAGCAGCTTCCAATATCTGAAGGAGCTACAGGAGAGCTGGGGAGGGACTCTTTGTCAGGGAGTGCAGGGACAGGACAAGGGGTAATGATTTTAAATCGGAAGAGGGGAGATTTAGATTAGATATTAGGAAGAACTTCTTTAGTGTGAGGGTGGTGAGACACTGGAACAGGTTGCCCCAAGAAGCTATGGCTGCCCCATCCCTGGAGGGGTTCAAGGCCAGGCTGGATGGGGCTTGGAGCAACCTGGTGTGGTGGGAGGTGTCCCTGCCCAGGGCAGGGGGGTTGGAACTGGATGATCTTTAAAGTCCCTTCCAACCCGAACCATTCTATGAAACTATGATCTTACCTCAACTGTAGTCCTTTGTTTGTCCAGGTACCACCAAGCTGGTAAGCCTTTGCAGTCTCTACCACACCAGTTATTTCAGCAATCTGTAATTAAAGAGTAAAATACATGAAATATGGTGCCTCTGTCAGCGTGCTGGCCGGGGGGGGAACATGGTGGGGCTGTCTTTGCTGGTGTCTGTCCCCATTTGGGCTGGAGCAGCCAAGCACTGGCAGCCCCACTGGAGCACGTGGCCTGTTTCCTCTGATCAGGGCTCATTCCCAGAACAAACCCTTCATTATCCCAATCTCCCCACAGCTTATTTTTAGCCCCTTCTTTTCTTTCCTTTTCTTTCCTTTCTTTCATCCTTTTCTCTGCTGTCAGTGAATTTAAAACATCATTCCTGGAGGGAAAAAAAAAAAAAATAGAAAGAAAAGGCATCAAACCCACTTGTTCTGTTGCATAAAGGGTTAGGCATAGATCCTGCTCGCTTCCAGGGTGCTGAGTCCCACCACACCTCATCCCTGCTCCAGCTACTGTCCTTCAGAGCTGGTCGTGGGGGAAGCAGAGGTTTACATAAAGCAAGAGATGGCCTGGAGCCCTTGAGCCTTCTTCTGCTTGGATGAAGAGCCTGTGTCTGCCCTGCTGTGCAGAGGACACCTGGGTGCAGGGCCACCAGCAGAAGACCTTGCACAGCCGGAGCCACGCGTCCTCCAGGCAGGTTTATGTGGGGAGCCAGCCCCCATAAAAATCCTGTGCTTATGGAAACGAAGGCCAGGGTGGTCAGCAGCTCGGTGCTAAACAAAGCTCTCAATCACAGAGGCTTTGTATAAATGGCAGATGAGGAGGCTTCTGAAAGGGTTCACAGCACTGGGAGCAAACCTCGTCCACCAGATCTGCAACAGCTCCGAGGAGGCTGGCATCAATCTGTCTGCTTCTCCGTCTAGCATGGTGTTAAGTGACCGTAAAGCAGAGGGGTTACATAGAGAAGGCAGCAGTTCTGGCTCCCTCTTTTCCCCATCTCAGAGAGGATCCAGGAGATGAGGATCCATCACCCCTTCCTGGTGTGATGAAAGGCTCCAAAGAACTTCCGTGCAGGAATGTCTCTGGAGCAGAGCAGAGATGCTCCCCGGGGGATTCTGGGGAGATGTCTGCAGAGAAACAAGTGGGGAATAGGGAGGAGAGAGAGGACAGCTCTTCCCACACAATGATCAACAGAATTAAACTCTGACATGGCAGCTTAAAAAACAGAAAGAATCAGGTTTTCACAGACAGCATAGAGGAACTGGGAAATTCCTTGCTGCAGGTGCGGCTTTTAGAAGTTTCCATTGCTTCAAAAAGCACCTAGGCACATCTCTGGAATCAAAATCATGGAGGGGTAATAAATATAAAGATCTCACCCTTCTCTTTGAAACTCTGCCACCCACATGAAGTACTGGGGACTGGGGAGACTGCCAGAGTGCTACACCCTAGCCCTGTATTCATGTTCTTCTCTCAACATCTGTTCTTGGACATCAGTTGAGCTTGTGGGTCCTTGGTCTGATCCAGACATATTGATTTTCTCTTTTGAAAGGTTCCAGTATGTAGGAAAAAAAAAAAAATCCTTATCTACCCTTCCTACTTGGTGTCCGGTTTTCAAATTTCACTGAAGAAAGATGAGCCCACTTCTGCTCTCCCGAGACCACTCCAAACCAGTTGCTGAGTGGGTTGTAAGCTTGGCTCTTCCTCCACTCCCCACCTCTCCCCCAGCCAGATCTCTCTGATCACAAACTCAAACTCTTTGTCAGGATCCTTTTATTGCTGCAGCAATGAGGCCATGACATATTGCTGGCCAACCAGCCAGCAAAGCCAGCCAGGAGCTCATGGAGACCCTTATGTCCCAAAGTACCTTTGCTGTGCAGCTGCTTTTGAGTGAATCTGCTCATCCCTGTGCGCTGTTAAAAATGATTCTGGATCCAGTCATGCCTCAGAAAAACTGCAACTCTAACTAGGACAGCTAAACCCCAACCTGCTTTTGTTCGTTCCTCCTGCCTATCATTAGTATTAATATCATCCTGTCGAGTCCATCTTGCTGTGCCAGCCCCGCAGAGCCTCCTGCACGACGCCTGCTCCTTTTCCAGGGATGCATCCTTCACTTGCACTCAGCCAGGTCCTCCTTTAGTGCCGGGCAAAAAGCAGACATCGTGGTGGAGCATCCTTCTTGTCAAGGTCTGGCACCGTCCTTTTTAACAGCAGGGACCATCCTCCTCATTTGCCAGGGGAGAGTGATGAAAACCCAGGGCATCCAGCAATGAGAGGCTGAGGGACTTGGGTCTTTATAGTCTGGAGAAGAGAAGGCTGAGGGGGGATCTGATTAATGCTTATAAATACTTAAAGGGAGGGTGTCAGGAGGATGGGGCTGGTCTTTTTTCAGTGGTGCCCACGGACAGGACAAGAGTGAATGGGCACAAACTTGAATATAAGAAGTTCCACCTAAACACGAGGAGGAAATTCGTTTTGAGGGTGTCAGAGCCCTGGAAGAGGCTGCTTAAGGAGGACTTAGTGGAATCTCTTTCTCTGGAGACATTCAAACCCCACCTGGACATGTTCCTGTGCAACCTGCTGTGGGTGGACCTGCTTTGGCAGGTTGCTTTGGGGGGTTGGCCTAGACGATCTCCCTTCCAACCCCATGTGATTCTGTGAAAATAACCCGTGATCCCTGGGCCCGATGACCATCACTCCAGTTGCTAACAATTGGCAAGAAGCAGGCACTAAAGATGGTTTATGTCTGGCTGGATCCTCCCCATCTTGTGCTGGTATCTCATCTGGTTGAATGTGAGATGAGGTTTCTCATCATCAGGAGCAGGACAGCATAGCCCATGGGGTAATCCATGTGATTCCCATTAAAGCCAGTCTGTCCAAGTGGGGAACGCAGTCAGAAACCAAAAAAAAGCATTTTGTAAAGTCCAGAAGTTAATTCCCAAGACTTCCCTTCTATGGGGTTGAGCTCAGAAAACACCAGGGAATGCTCCTGCCCTCTCAGCTGAATTACATATCCCCTAAGGTATCCTCCTCCCACCTGCCATGACCCACCTGGAAGCACCTGAGGAGCAGCAGGTATTGCCTTCTGGCTTTCATCGGGAGGACTGGTGGGCTCTGGCACACGTCATAGTCCCTGCCTTATGGGGGGAGATCGACTTCTGAAAAGACATGGTGACACCATGTGGCTTCCTTTCAAGTCTTTCATTACTGCTGATTATTTAAGACACATGTTCCATCGCCACCACCTGTGCTGGGTGAGGGCTGGGCTCTGAGGGCGGGACCCCTTTCCCCACCCCTTTCCCTAACACCTCCGGGTTGGCCATAACGAGCCCTATCACACCTCCAGGAAGCACCATCCACACATTTTTCTCTTTGTGGTGGAAGATACCATGAGAGTTTACTCTAAGCCCAGCGCTAAATATATGTAGAGCTTTTGGTCGGTCCATGAAAGGAAGGAGGAGTCAGGGCAAAGCTGAGGTCGGATACAGATAACAGGTGTTAGAAATACCCATTTCCATCTGGGAATGAGGGAGGACCACCTGGGTGGAGACACCTTCGCCTGAGCACCTAGAGGTAGATGAGGTGGACCCTGCTGGTGACAACCTTGATTAAAAATTTGGCGTTTGCCAGGAGAGACAACGTTGAAGTTGACCCTCCAGTCAGGAGTAGAAAATAGCCCGGTGGAGATTCAGCTGCGTCTGTTGACAAATGGGGCTCCCCTTTCTCAATCAAACACAACACAAGCCAACAGGGGGAGGCTGGGGTGTCCCACTCTTGGCCTTTCCTTCACGGAGGAGATGTGGACAGAGGCCAGGACCAGCAGGATGGAGTCCCCACTCCCCTGCCTGCAAGCCCACCCCAGGCTGTAGCTGCTGCTTCACCAAGGCTTCTGGAGCACCAAGGGCGTGAGGACACGAGCTCGGTTCCAGAGAGATGCTGCCTGCAAAAGGACCACCAAAACATCACTTTTGAGGCATCCTTCCTGCATGTCTCTGGCAGCAACGGCACTGCAAATGAGTCATGGAATCATAGAATTGTTGGAGTTGGAAGAGACCTTCTACAGATCACCCAGTCCAACTCCCCTGCTAAAGCAGAGTTGCCCAGAGCACATCACTCAGGACAGCATCCAGGTGGGTTTGGAATGTCTCCAGAGAAGGGGACTCCACAACCTCCCTGGGCAGCCTCTTACAGGGCTCTACCACCCTCACCCCAAAGAAGTTCTTCCTCAGATTTGAGTGGAACTTCCCATGTTCCAGCTTGTGCCCATTGACCTTCAACCCACCCTTTAGATCCTGTCAGCATTCATAAGGTCTCCCCTCAGCCTTCTCTTCTCCAGGCTAAAGAGTCCCAGCTCTCTCAGCCTTTCCTCATCAGGGAGATGCTCCAATCCCTCCATCCTCTTGGTTGCCCTTTGCTGGACTCTCTCCAGCAGTTCCCTGTCTCTCTTGAACTGGGGAGCCCAGAACTGGACGCAGGATTCCGGTAGTGCCTCCCCAGTGCAGAGCAGAGGCACAGGAAGCCTTCAATATTACTCCGTGGAGGTATTTAATATCGGCTCATCCTCGTAGAGCATTTGCCTTTTGTAGCCTCTGTTGGGTGAGCTCCTCCCCCCCGATTTGGGAAATGGCATTTCTTGCACGTTTGGCTTTTAGTGGCATAATATAGTCAGGTTTCACCTCCCCAAGCCTGATAAACTCAGTGACTCAGAAACCTGCAATCTGCTTCAAAACAAAGCATTTAAGATAAAAGATACAGGCGGTAATGGAGCTGCTTGGCTCAGGAGTATAAATGCTAGTGGGTTACTCAAAAATACTCAGTGTTCAAAAACCTCCTAACCTTTCCTCGGCTTTTATTTTTAACCCCTGCGAGCCCTGGGCAAGTCAAAGAGGAGCTGATGTCTCGTTTCAGATAGGCTTCCACTCTGGCGTGCAAACCCCGGAGCTGGGAAGTGGAAGGAGCTCAGATGCCAGCAGGAAGATGTTAGGGAAGAGGGGAGAGCTGAGTGCTCCCCCCGAGACCTCCAAAGTGTTCTGCTGGTTAAATGGATGCCAGCTTCTGAGGGGATTAAGTGTCATCAAGCCTGTTGGCTGCGAAAACTGATTATCTCCAGCAACAGTTTGGCCTTCAGATTTGCCTCTCGGAGGGTGTACCAGGAGTACTATCACCCATGTGTGGCAATTTGTCCCCCCACTTGGGTTGCCCCATTCCCAAAGAGGTGGCGTCCCCAGCGCATCCCATCCTCCACCAGCTCGGGCTTGCACCCAGCAGGTCTTTCCAAGGAACCCTGGGTGAAGCCTCGGAGATACCTTCCAACAGGAACCGAGGAGAAGAAGAAGCAGGAGCTAAAAATCAGCTTAGCATCCAAAGCTTCCTGTTCCCGAGAAGCAGCAGCTAAAAAGCAGCTCAGCATCCATTTTGAGCTTCCCATTCCCACAGCTGGATGTTGGCCTGGAAGCTCGGATGCGAGGAAGATGACGTGGAATAGAGGAGAGAGGAGCTCAGCTGTGGCCAAGTCCAGAGGAAGAGAAAAGTACCCGCTGCAGCCTGAGATGGGAGAAATTCCAGGGGAGAGCAGTCAGAGGAGTAAAGAGTTTTGGAATGAAGCCTCAAAACCAGCACGGACACTGTTGTGTACCTCTGTGTAAACAGATGGCTGACCCTCATAGAGACATCCAGGAACAGATGAAGAGCAGACCCAGGCAGCTGAAAGAATTTCAGTCATTGAGAAACACGTGGAGAGAATGGTGGAAAAGGCAGGAGGCGAGGAAAGAGGTGAAGAGGGGAGTAAATAAAGAAGCAAAGGGTGCTTTGGGGCAAGCAGGTGTCAGAGATGGGTAGCCTGGTAGCCAGGCTGGATGCTTTCCCATGGGAGTGACGCTGAGGCACAGAGCTCAGCTCTTCTGAAGCTGGGTCAGGCTAAGTATTGGAGATACTGGTTATTCCTCTGTCACAGCACCAGTCAAGCACTGGGAATCATAGAATCACAGGGTAGTCGGGGTTGG
The DNA here is from genome assembly GCA_004320125.1 of Scolopax mira. Classification (NCBI taxonomy): domain Eukaryota; kingdom Metazoa; phylum Chordata; class Aves; order Charadriiformes; family Scolopacidae; genus Scolopax; species Scolopax mira. The sequence goes on from BJBW01008715.1 coordinate 15,623, forward strand.
AAGGAACCTCTGGAGATCATCCAGTCCAACCCCCTGCCAAAGCAAGGTCACCCAGAGCAGGTTGCACAGGAACATGTCATGGGGGGGTTGGGATATTTCCAGAGAAGGAGACTCCACACCATCCCCAGGCAGCCTGTTCCAGGGCTCCACCACCCTCCTCCTGTTCCACCTCCTCCTCCTCCTGTTGAGATGGAATTGCCCGTCTTCCAGTTTGTGCCCGTTGCCCCTCATCCTGTCACCAGGCATGAGTGGGAAGAGTCCTCCTGCCACCCGCCCTTTAGATATTGCTCAGCGTCGATGAGGTCCCCTCTCAGTCTTCTGGTTGTGTGCAGGATCCAATCAAATCTGGAGCTAATTGGCTGTCGGGAAGCCAAGGGGAATGCCATGTGGAAGAGCTGATGGCTGTGCACGTAGCGAGAGCAAGAACCCCCTGAAGATCCTGGGGTTTCAAAGATGCTGCTGTTCACAAGCAAGTCACCACTTGTTGAAGGCAGTAATTACAGTAACGAACTCCTCCAACACGGTGCTGCTGGAATTCTGAGTCCTTTGGCCAGTTTGCAGTGGATTTCTTCATTTGCTGCACTGCCAGCATTAAAGGAGGATCTCCAAGGCAAGAATCATTAATAGGGAACGATAAATCGAAGAGAGCTGAATCACAGGAAAATAGGGAAAATGAAGATGGAGGAAGTGACAAAAATGTTTCGGGGTACTGCCAAGAGCTGCAGGAGGGAGTGAAAAATCCTTCTCTCTCTCACACCTCTGCTTCTTATCATCACCTTGAAGAATTTTTTTGTTCCTGAAGATGGAGGAGAGGCTGGGTCTCTGAACAGCAGCACTGCAGAGCCGCCTGGGTCTGCGGGGACATGTGAAGAAATGCAGCTGTCTCTTAAATAACAGGAGTTGAGACACCAGTTGTGAATAGATGAGTGATCGTGGCTTCAGCCATCGCAGCGGAGGATCTGATTTCAAATGAAGCCCCATTCATCCATCCCGGGCCCATCATAAAGCTATTAAGGGAGCATCTGTCTACAAAAACCACAATGGCTTTAAATGCTTGAAAAAAGGGCACACCAAAAAAATAAGCCTGCTTGGCTTATATACTTTATTCTGGGTGACGTTGATTCTCGTGGCTCTTCAGAAAAAAAAAAAAAAAAAACCCAAGAAAAATAAAACAATGCTAAATATGATGGGTAGCCAAAATGTGGGATGTGAACAGGGTGAGGGTTGTTTTTCACCGTAGTGTGGAGTTTGGTTGGGTTTTGTTTTTCCAGGCTAGCCAGGGAGGCGTGAGAGAGGGTGGCAGTGAGTTGTTTTGGGTGAGATGCTGTGGTTCTGCCTGTCTCTGGAGCCCTGGCTCAGAGCACTCCCTCCAGGACACACAGGGGAAGCATCTCCAGTGGTAGGACCAGGGCAGCACGTTCCAGCCAAGCGAGATGTGCTTTGGCAAAACACAAGGGGAAAATATGCTCCGAGCGAGTCGGTGTGACTGGGTCACTCTGTGTTTTAAAATAAATAAATAAATAGATAGATAAATAAATAAATAGATCACATTTAGCTCAACTGAAAGAGAAAGCCAAGCTTAGACATCACCACTGTCTTACAGGAGTGGGTCCAGCTCACACCTGTTTGCACTCACTGGTAAATTCATAGAAGGATCATAGAATCATAGAATGGTTTGGGTTGGGAAGGACCTTAAAGACCATTCAGTCCCAACCCCCCCTGCCCTGGGCAGGGAAACCTCCCACCAGTGACACCAAAGCCCCCTCCAGCCTGCTGGTCTTGATCTTCTTCTTTTCTTTGTAAATTAGATGGAGTTAGGGTTGTATTGTTTCAAAAAATTAGTTCATGTGTGGATGAAAAAATGGGTGGTGGTCCTACGCGCGCAGCTGCAGGGTTCCTCACCAAAGATGTTTCATGCTGAAAGACAGGGCTTCCTCCCCAAAGTTTCAGCCCACAGAGGCATTGCTTATCTTCACAGATTTTAAGCTTAGAGCAGAATAAAGGTAAAAGTTTTAAAACTATCCAAGTGTTTTTTAGAAAGCTAATTCTCACCCTTACCACCCCCGCAAAAAACCGATTTATACTCCCAGATTATCACCACCTAAGAGGACCCTGGATTTTGCCCGCAGTCCCAGCCCTGTGCTGGATTCCCAACTGGAGCAATGACTCGCTCCAGGGGGGATTCATCTCCCTCCTTTCCCTGCAGAGACTGAGGCATCTCCCAAAGGTGGCTCAACCTGTCTGCTCTGGGAGTGAGACCCATATGCTGCCACCTCGGATCCGAGCAAACCCTCCGCAGCACAGCCTGCGTGTCTGCAGCACAACGGACCCACGGGGGACCTTCATCCCCCGGGGAATAAAAATAGCAAGTCATATTATAAGACTGTGTGTTTTCACAGATTGCCATCAGGGCTCAGAACACACGCACCCTTCATTTCCTGCTTTCGGTTCACTATCAGCTTTTGTGCTTCGGTTGGTGGGGTTTGTTCACGTTGCTTTTTCCCCAGAATTGGATTGTTTTCTTTTTGCTTTTAACTACAATACCTCCAAGCCCTGAAAACTGAGATTGAAAAAAAAAAGATTAATAGGAAGCCCGAAGGGATTCATCTGAGATTGGCAAAGATTAGCGCGTGTCTTATTCTTATCTGTTTTCTTTTTCTTTTCCCTTCTTCTCGCAGCTACCTAGACAGCTTAGATCGAATCGGAGCTGCAGACTACCAGCCCACGGAGCAGGATATCCTCCGGACCAGGGTCAAAACAACTGGCATCGTAGAAACCCACTTCACATTCAAAAACCTCCACTTCAGGTTAGTCTAAAGCTGCACGTACTGGTAACGTTTCGGGGCATCTATTCCTCTCAGGGTTCCCCCGAAGCTCCCATAGTAGAAGTCGTTAAACTGCTGGTTAATGCGCAAGTGGTTCCCTCTGCAGAGAACACAGCAATTTTTTTTTGGGGGGGGGGGGGTCAACAACATGAGATGTTGGGCAATCTTGTCTTGAAAATCACTGCCTTTTAGATCAGAGCTCACGGTACCTTCTTCTAACCCAAACGACAGCACATTGATGGGAGGAATAATAATCGGCCCCGAAGTCCAATCAAATCTCATAAATGTAAAAATATTTGGCCAAATCTTAATCTAAAGTGGGTCTAGCAGGTGTGGTTAGTGCTACATATTGACCCGCATGATGCCAGCCAGTAGAGAGAAGAGGGCATGACAACAGAAAGCTGCACACATGGTATTTTAAGCACTTAAAACTCAAGAGTTTCTCAAGAGTCAAAACTCAAGAGTCTCCACCTCCACCGGCCCCTTGGGACCCAGCTGGCTGCTGAGGATCTCCCACAGATCCCCACATCCCTGAGCTGCAACTGCCTGTGAAGGGACTGGAGGAGCAATTGTATGAAGAACGATTGAGGGAGCTGGGACTCTTTAGTTTGAGGAAGAAGAGGCTGAGGGGAGACCTCATCGGTCTCTACAACTGCTTGAGAGGACATTGTGGAGAGGTTGGTGCTGGTCTCTTCTCACAGGTGATTAGTGATAGAACAAGAGGGAATGGCTTCAAGCTCCAACAGGGTAGGTTGAACATTAGGAGACATTAAGGTGGACATTAGGAGAAAATTCTTGACAGAAAAAGTGGTCAGAGACTGGAACAGGCTGCCCAGGGAGGTGGTGGAGTCCCCATTCCTGGATGTGTTTAAGAATGGTTTACATGTGGTGTTGGGGAAATGGTGTAGGGGAGAACTACGTAGAGTAGGGTTGATGGTTGGACTCAATGATCCCAAGGGTCTTTTCCAACCTGAATGATTCTATGCTCCTCCTGGTCCTCCTCAGCTCCAGGCTCTGGAGAAGACCCAGCCAGTAGTTATAGACCTGTTGCTGTGCGTTTGGAGCCTTCCAGGGACTGCATGGTCAGAAAACGCCAAAAACTGCTAGAAGTTTCCTCATAATGAATGGAGAGCAGAGGTTTGATGCTCCTCTCCTGTGCCATAGGCTCTTCGATGTCGGGGGCCAGCGGTCAGAACGCAAGAAGTGGATTCACTGCTTCGAGGACGTCACGGCGATCATTTTCTGCGTGGCGCTGAGCGGCTACGACCAGGTGCTCCACGAAGACGAAACCACGGTGAGTCTAAAGCGGGTCCTGGAGGCCCCGGCGTTTTTTTTTTACGGGAGAACTGCTCGGAGATCGCCGAACGCTCACTGTTGGGGGTGAGGGGATGGGGGCAATGTGCTTTTTGTCGGTCGTTTGCCCACCACCACGACTTGGCTCTGAAATCCTGGGGGGATTTGTTCCTCCTCCGCGCTCTTCAAAATGAAGTCCTGCAGGCCTCAGGTAACTCTTTCTTGCACGGGTCAAGTCGCGGTGGTTTATTTCTCCTTTCCAGCTGAGCTGTGTGTGGTTTGGTTGGTTTATTTTTTTTCAAAATGTGCTAACGGGACCCTGTGTCCAAAAGGAGGAGACAGAGCTCGATGGGCTTTCAAAACAAGCGTTGGGGTGGTGGTCACGCCGTGGTGGAGAGGTGCCAGGCCGGCTCAGGCTGGGAGCGTAACCTATTCCTTCAGGCTCCAGAAATCCTGGGGTTTTGTTTCCTAAAGTGAGACTGGGAACTGTTTGATTCCTCAGGTAATTTGCTCCAGGAGAGCTTTGATGACTTCCCACAGCGACATTAGGCTCAAAATACCATCTGGAAATAAAGCTGTGCGCTCCCTGGCATTAGAGTGCAATTAATACGAGTGAATTAAATAGACGGGAAGGGATGCAAGAAGCCTCATTACTGGCTTCTGGCCATTCATTGAATGTGTTGGGGGTGGAGGCTTTTGGGACTAATGATGGCCGCGGCAAGCACACGGTGGCATCTGTCTAACGAGGAGGAGTCAGAGGCCATACTGGTAATGGTTTCTTCCAAGCCCAGTCTCTGTCTCCCTGAGGGTCTTTATTCTCCTACTGGTAAAGGGGTCAGGGTTGTGGAGAGCTGGTGGTGAGGAAGGAGTCAAGGGAGAGAGTGCTGTTAGGGAGTTGTTGTCTCTTTCCCAAAAAGAAGGGGGATGTCAGGGGAGAACTGTGGTTTCTGATCCCTTTGATCTGGGTTTATGAGCTTTGGGGAACTGTTTGATGAAGTCACCTGGTGGTTTGGATCGTTTGACCACGAGCCAGCAATGTGCCCTCATGGCCAAGAAGGCCAATGGCATCCTGGAGGGCATCAGGAAGAGTGTGATCAGCAGGTGGAGGGAGGTCATCCTGCCCCTCTGCTCTGCCCTGGGGAGGCCCCATCTGGAGCACTGGGTACAGTTGTGGGCTCTCCAGTTCCACAAAGACAGGAAACAGCTGGAGAGGGGACAGCAGAGGGCTACAAAGATGATGAGGGGCTTTATGAGGAGAGGCTGAGAGACTTGGGTCTTTTTAGTCTGGAGAAGAGAAGGCTGAGAAGGGATCTGATCAAGGCTTAGAAATACTTAAAGGGAGGGTGTCAGGAGGATGGGGCTGGTCTTTTTTCAGTGGTGCCCAGGGACAGGACAAGAGGAAATGGGCACAAACTTGAATATAAGATGTTCTACCTAAACATGAGGAGGACTTTCTTTCCTGTGAGGGTGGCCAAGCCTTGGCAGGGTCTGTCCAGGGAGGTGGTGGAGTCTCCTTCTCTGGAGACATTCAAACCCCACCTGGACACGTTCCTGTGGGACCTGCTCTGGGTGGCCCTGCTTTGGCAGGGGGTTGGACTAGATGATCTCCAGAGGTCCCTTCCAACCCCATGTGATTCTGTGATTCTGTATTGATGCCAGAATTCAGGGCGATGTTAACGTCACAGCTTGTCCCTCCAGACTGTGACACCTTTCATGCCCGCTCATTTATAACCCTCAGTTGTCACCTCTCTCTGACCTGATAAGGATGCTCAGCCCGGTAGGCTTTGCTGGGAAGAACCTGAAATCTCCTGACGTGAGGTGGAAAACCCCAGCCATCAGCTCTAGGCCATTGAACTCTGTGGTTGGGTAGGAAAAAGGCCCCCAGGAGATGCTAAAGAAGGATACGCCAGGAGAGGGCAGACCCACGGGAAGCCACCATCTGAGTGGGGAGCAAAGAGCTCTGTGGGTGTCACAAAGGATTTCTGGGGGTGCTGAGCAGCAGGAGGGCAGAGGCAGCCACCGTTGGGTGGCTCCCACAAGGGGGAAAGGATTCGGCATCACCACCCCTGCCTGAAGCCAAGCAAACAACCCTGAGTGAGGCTAAGGAAAACAGGGGACAAAATTATGGCGTTGGATCTCATCCGCCCTATTTTTACGTCCCCCAGCACAAAGGGACCTTGGTCCTCTCCCAGCTCGACCCCCAGGGGTTTGGTCTCCTCCTTGCTAATGTGGTGCCTCTCCAAAAACCCAGCAGTAAAAGCAGCATCCCCTCAGTCAGCTGATTTGCCCGTCTGTCTGCAGCCCTCACGTCTGCTGGCTTTAATGACGTAAATCAGCTTTTATTGCTTCTCACTTCGAAAACACAAAGCGGAGGCAGCTGAGAGAGAGAGGGAGCTGGAGGCTGCTCCTCCATCTTCATCTTCTGTACAGATGCTCACTGCGGCCCGGACGCTTCCAGCCGCATTAAGCCGCTGAAGGTCTGGGGAGGAGGGGGGCTGTACAGATGTCCCTGTGAGTATGAAAGGACTTGAAGAGCTTTCATTCCTGGCGTGGAGCCGTGAGAGGGAAAAAGCATCTCAGGGGCCAGAAAAAAAACCTGCTTGCAAAGCTGGGTGCACTGGGAAGACAGCTTTCCCTCCTGCAGTCAGCGCCCTGTTGGTGATAATCACAGAAGGAGGACATGGACCTCTTGGAGCGGGGTCAGAGGAGGCTCTGGAGATGCTGGGAGGGCTGGAGCCTCTCTGCTGGGAGGGGGGGCTGAGAGAGTTGGGGGGGTTCAGCCTGGAGAAGAGAAGGCTCCCAGGAGACCTTGGAGCCCCTTCCAGTCCCTAAAGAAGGGGGGCTCCAGGAAAGCTGGGGAGGGACTCTGGATCAGGGAGGGGAGCCACAGGAGGA
>BJBW01008715.1:22698-48030 GCA_004320125.1 Scolopax mira
GGTGTGGTGGGAGGTGTCCCTGCCCAGGGCAAGGGGTGGAATGAGATGGTCTTTAAAGATCCATTCCAACCCAGACCAGTCTGTGATTTCACAGTGGCTTTTTGCACATCTCTTTAAGTCCAACCAAATTTCAGGCAGATGCAGCTGCAGCTCAGATAAACTCCCCTTGTTAAGCCCAGTGAGCAGGAGGCGCTGGGACCAGTGCAGCTGTAGGGTTGTCTTATCTCACTTAAAATAAAAAGCTGAAGAACAAACAGATTTATTGTGAATCCTTCCAAAAGAGACTCGGCAAAGAGCTGGTTAAACCAGGCCGGGTGAAACCCCCCCTGACCTGTCCCCTGCTCTTAAAATTAAAGCACAGCTCTACTCCTGTAAGGTTCTTTTGGGGTTTATTGTGCTTTTTGTTTTAAAAGGCTGAGCACTGGTCCTCCTGCAGCAGCTACAAGGCAGCTGTTGTGTGCAGAGCCATCACTCCCTGAGGGCAGGTCGTCTTTTATGAGGGATGTATTTTCTTTCCAATTCCCTGCCACAAAGAGCAACGCTGCAGGAGCCAAGGCCGGCAAGTACTTCTCTATATCCAGATCAGAAAGACATAAATAACATAAAAAAAATTCTGCATCTGCGATTTCCAGGCCCATAAAGACCCTGGTGCTTTTGAATCCTCTCCCACTGCCCCACAGCCCTTTTTTACATCCCTGCTGGCGGATCTAAACTCCTTCCACCCCAAGGATGTATTTGTACACGGTGGGAATTTTGCTTCCCCTGACTGAACAACTCCATGGATGATGGGTTTGCATGACGAGGCTATTTCGTCTCGTTTGTGGCTTATCTTTATGTGTTATCAGCTGAGGTTACAGGAGGAAAAGACGGAGGTCTATCATCTGGGAGAAGAGAGGGGCAGCAGACATATCCATTAGTACAACTGGAGGAGGTGATTAATTAAGGCAGATTTGCGTTGTTCCTTCTAAATGGGCATTGACAAACAGCAACAGTATGGACTATCCGAGACTATCTTCTTTGTGTTTTTTCCCTCACAAATTCTAAGGAATCATGGGCAAGAGAGGGAGATGTTCCAGGGACACGTTCCTGCCTCTGAAACGGAGATATTTAGGTCATCCCCTACACAGCCAAGACGTGCAAGTATTGTCTGTGCCCCTGTTGCTGAGCACAGGGTGGGTTGAAGGCACCATGCTGGTGACCCTTGGTGTGCATTAGTGTTGGTCTGTTGGTTCCCACGTCGTTGCATGACCTGGTTAGCGTGCTCTCTCTGATGCCATTGGGCAAGGAAAATGGAATTGCCACGCTCAGAAATTGCCTTAGGAGTGACAAAGCAAGCGGAAGGGGCTCGGGCATCGTAGGAAATGGAGTTGAACATGAAGTTTGTGTGCTTAGGATAACCATCAGCGTCCTTGCAGTTCATATGACAGCACTTTATCACCAAGGAAAACCAAAAAAAAAAAAAAAAAACCTCAGGAGCAGTTCACTGGAGTTTTAACGTGTGTGGGCGAGTGGTTATTCCTCCATGAGGTGGTTGGCGTGGCTGCTTCCCTCCTGGGAGGGCAGAAAGCATTTGCAGGCATAAGGGGTTTAAAAATGATGGTTTTGCACTAGGAAGTGATGTTGAGAAGCCCTTCCCTTAACGCCAGACCCAACATGAAGTAGGAGAAAGCAGCAGAAGGGGTCCAAAAGCAGGTGAAGTACTTTATATCACGTCCTATGAAAGGATGAGAAGTGTAAGCTTTGATGCCTCAGGGCAGAACGGGCACGTCTGCCCCATCACCACACCACGGGGGGACACCTGGGGAAGCTTTAAGGGATGAAGAAGGTCTTTCCTGGTGGATTTACTGCCAGGAGGGGGATTATTTGGGTGCTTCAACTCCCCCTTTCGCAGCAGCCTGTACAGGTACACGTGGTACCCAGAGACAGGCTCCCCATTCTCCGCCAAGACCTGCCTGACCCACTGAAGGTCTCCTGCAAACACCTATTAAGCTAAAAAGGGTGGAGAAGGGGGGGCAGTGAGGCGTTCCCGTTGTTAGCCAGCACCAGGAGAAGCTTGTGTCCACTGGGAACCCTCTTGGGATACCACAGCATTTCCCACACGGCACCGGGAGCATCCCTCCCTGCTCACTGGGATGCTGCTCTGCACCTCCACCACGGCACGTCGTCTTCTCTTCAGTGAGGGGAGAGGAAAAGGTGGATTTTTTTTAAAGACCAGAACCTTTCCCAGGAGAATAAGGGAGGAGTGGGTGGAGCGGTGGTTGTATTTTCCTCAGCGAATTGGCAAAGCTGCTGGGGGGGCCACGTGGGGAAAAAATCAACATGTAGAGGTGAGAAAAGCGGGTCAGGCAGCTTTTGGAAGCGTCGAAACCGGTTTCTGGAATTTGAGGATTTTTATTGTAACTCTCATTTTCTACGGGGATGTACTGGCTTGTGCTGTGGGTGTGTGTTATATTCTGGTTTCTGACCGGACGCTGAGAGTCACTGTTTCTTGGGAAAACGCTCTCATTTCCTAACAGGTATTTAATGCAGCTTAACCCCAGCGTGTAAGGGCAGCAGAAGGATTTCTGTAGGATCCTTGCATAGCCTGGCAGCTGTAGGAAACAGCTTCACCCGGGGGTGAAGCCCAGCTTGGGAGAAATCCTCAGCCTCTATTTCTTAACCAAACCCCCCCCAGCCAGCCGTGGGCTGCCCCCGTGCCATGAGGGGTGGTCACCCGCCGTTGGGGGGTGGCGTGGGGCTGGCAAGGTGCTGGGTGGGTAAGTATGGTGCTCTCCAGACTGGCTGGTGGCCACAGAGGAGGTGCTGCTTCCACCCGTGAGCAGCCTCCACGTGTTTCCCCGTGGTTCTTGTTGGGGGTTTTTTTTGGATGAAAATGTCGTTCCGAGTGGTCTGCGAGGGAAACCCGCTTGGAAAAAACGGTTAATTATATCTGCTTTCTGTCCCCTCCTACCCCCCATCCCCTTGACTGCCCTCCGCTTTCTTCTCTCTCCTCCCAAAGGCTCTTGGGTAGCCCAGGATCTCCTGGAAAAAAAAACCAAAAACCTGTGCAGGTCTCGACGCGGTTACGATTCTGACACCACGAGTGGCAGAGAGGAGCTTTGCTCTGGGGCTCCCACAGAGCACACACACACAGACACACACACAGAGAACACAGGATGGTCCAGAGGAAGGAACATCTTGCCACCGAGACCCACTAAGTCAATGTCTTTAATTTATTCATGGATTTATTTGTTTATTTGTACCCCCAGCCTGGGTCCCCTGCGCGGTGGGGAGATGCTGGGTCGTTTCCAGCCTTACGGGCGAATTGTGCCCGTTTTGTTGCCACCCCGGGTCGGATCCCTTCCTCCACGGAGCTGTTATCTAAAGGAGACGTCTCGGGAGGATGACAAGGAAAACCTTAATCCACAAAGCGCTGGGCTGAGGGGATGCTGCTGGAGGGGAAGCGAGCGGGAGAAGGGCTGAAAGCGCCCGGCTGCCTCCTGCCACCTCTCCCAATTTCCAAACCTGGTGGTGGCGGGACACAAACACACACACACGTACACACACACGCTTCAGCCACCCCCCAAAAAACCCAGCCACGAGCCCTGTTCTCTCTTAGCATCTTTGGGGTGCTCTCCGGTGCGTGCCCTAGAGGGTTTGGGCAGCGCCGTTCCGAGGAGATGCCGCCGGGAAAAGCCGAAGGAGCCCTTTGCTTTTGATAACCACCCCTCAGCCTTCCCCGGGGGGGGACACCCGGTTTCCCCCCCCAACCCTTGGGGGGTTGTGCTTCGTCCTCTCGGCGCCTGCTCCCGGCTGGAGAGACGGCCACCGCCTCGGCCCCCCGCGCCCCAAACGTCGCCCGCCTCGGCGCCCTCCACAAGCTTTTCCTCGCCCGGCTGGCCTTAACAAAAGGCCAAACAAAGGCCAAAAAATGAGCATTTGAGAGACCAACCAAATTCGGCAGGTATGAAATCTTCTCTTGAACCGAGACCAAAAAAAAAAAAAAAAAAAAATTAAAAAAAAAAAAAAATTTAAAAAGCCAAGTTGAGAGTTGAAAGCAGCAGGGAACATGACACTTGGTTGACTTTGCTGTGAGCTCTTTCCACCACCATAAAACCATGTGGGGGGACTCTCTAACTGTTTTGAGTGCTTTTTTCTTTTTTTTTTTTTCCCACTCCTTTCATCTCCTTTTCCCATCTCAGTTTGTTTTTTTCTTTTTTTTTTCTTTTTTTTGCATGACCTATAACCAAATTTCTCACTTAGGGCTCTTCTGCTGGCGAGGAGCTAATGATCTTCTAGAAGCATGAGCTAACACAGGTGATAGCTGCCTGACTTCTAGTCTGGTTGTTCTTAGAAACCCTTCCTTACTTTTTTTTCCCCTTTTTATACTATTTTCCTCTTCCGTTTTCACCACTTTTTCCTCTCTGACAGACGCTTTCTGTTGAACCATCTTCCAAGAGAACTAAAATTAAAAAAAAAAAAAAAGGAAAAAAAAATAAAAAAGGAAAAAGTTAAAAGCCCAACAACAGATGACACCACTAAACAAATAACAAAAACCAGGCAAAGGTCACGGCAAGGTCATTTCCAAAATTATGTCACCTTGATGTCTGCTTCCAACTCTGGATTAATTCAAGGATCTACCAGTCCTTGGTTAATGTGTCCAACCGGTCGTGTGCCACACACACTTGAGAAAGTAAAGAAAAGAAAAAAAGAAAAAAAAAGAAAAAGAATTGAATTTAAAGAATTAATGGCAACGTTTCCGAAAATCTGCATGAGCTACACCGACACGTGAATCTGATCAAAGGGCAAAAGTAACTCCCCATCCATGCATGGTGCATGATGATTTCTGTGAGCTGGGGGTCCCCTAAATTATATGCTATGCAAAATCAGAACAGCTCTGCATAATTAAATGCCCTGAGGTCACTAACTGTATGTCAAGTGTTATAGGGCCTGCATCTGTGTATGTATACCTTCAGCTGTGTGTATACATAAATTTATTATGTATATCGTAGCTTTCCATTATTTTTTTTTTTTGGTGTGTTTTCCTCCTTAATTTAGTTGTTTTTAGATTTTCCCTACATGTTGAACGCCCCCGAGTCGCTGCTGGTGGCCTGATGCCTTCTCTCCTTTCTGTTGCAGAACCGCATGCACGAGTCACTGAAGCTTTTTGACAGCATCTGCAACAACAAGTGGTTCACAGACACCTCTATCATCCTCTTTCTAAACAAGAAGGACATATTTGAGGAGAAAATTAAGAAATCCCCCCTGACTATCTGCTTTCCTGAGTATACAGGTAACGAGGAGGCAGGGGTGTGTAGGCAAGGGATGATGGAGTGATGCTGGGGGGCTAAAGAGGCATCACTAGAGCTCCCATCCCAGCAAGTTTAGTGTCAATAAATGCCCTAAAATCACCCCCAACGGGTCTAGTGACCCACATAAAGCCTAAATCATAGAATTGTCTAGGGACCTTAAAGATCCTCCAGTCCAACCATCAACCTAACCCTGACAAGAATCACTGAACCATATTCCTAAGGACTACGTCAACCCGTCTTTGGAACACCTTCAGGGATGGTGCCTCAACCACTTCCCTGGGCAGCCCATTCCAATGCCCGATAACCCTTTCAGTGAAGAAACGTTTCCTAATCTCCAATCTAAACCTCCCCTGGTGCAACTTGAAGCCATTGCCCCTTGTCCTGTCTCCTGTGACTTGGGAGATGAGACCGACTCCCGCCTCTCTACACCCCCCCTTCAGGTAGTTATAGAGCATGAGAAGGTCTCCCCTCAGCCTCCTCTTCTTCAGACTAAACAACTCCAGCTCCCTCAGCCTTTCCTCATAAGTCTTACTCTCCAGACCCCTCACCAGCTTTGTTGCCCTTCTCTGGACCCGCTCCAGCACCTCAATGTCTTTTTTGTGGTAGGGGGCCCAAAACTGGACACAGCCCTTGAGGTGGGGTCTCACCAGTGCCAAGTACAGGGGGAGGGTGACCTTTCGGGTCCTACTCACCACACTGTTCCTGATACAGGCCAAGGTGCTGTTGGTCTTCTTGGCCACCTGGGCACACTGCTGGCTCATGTTCAGCCCACAGTCGACCAACACCCCCAGGTCCTTTTCTGTTGGGCAGCTCCAGCCACTCTGCCCCCAGCCTGTAGCGCTGCAGGGGGTTGGTGTGAGCCAAGTGCAGGACCCGGCACTTGGCCTTATTGAACCTCATCCTATTGGCCCACCCATCCAGCCTGTCCAGATCCCTCTGCAAAGCCTCTCTACCCTTCAGCAGGTCAACACCACCACCCAGCTTGGTGTTGTCTGCAAACTGACTGAGGGTTCACTCCATCACCTCATCCAGAACATTGATAAAGATATTAAAGAGAACGGGTCCCAGTACCGAGCCCTGTGGGACACCACTCATGACCAGCTGCCAACAGATGACTCCAACCTAAGTTCTTTGCAGGCAGGGGGTCATCAGCACCAAGCAGGGTGTTTGATCCAACACAGGAGCAGGGCTGGCAGCACCCTCCCAAACCCGTGTCCTGGTTCCCGGCGTGGTTGAGGAACATCACCCCTCCTGCAGCTCTCTCAGCAAGACTCGGCAAGCTTAACCATCACAAATGGGTAATTGGTCTCCAGGAGACCAAGGCACGGGGTTTGTCAGGCTGTCCTCAGCTGGGTTCCAGCTTTGCTCTTTCATAACACATCACCTTCCTCCTGTGGGTCCTGGTTGACCCACAACAAAGATCCTTCTGTGGTTCCTGGACCAGTCTTCCCTGACAGGCAGTGGGACCAAGCCCTCCAGTGTGGAGACAGCAGGTCCCACAGCTCGGGCTGTGAATTTTTATCACGTCAGTTTAGGAGGTCCCTAGTTTTCGCTCTCAGGTTGGCTGGCATCAAGCTTCTGGACGCAGAAACGCTTCCAGTTAAATGTAGATGGAAAACAAGGCGCTTTATCTTCCTCGTGCACTGGCCACCACACACCTCGTGCACTCCACACCTCGTAGACAGAGGAGAGCCACAGCAAGAAGAGCACAGCATGCACGAAGCCCTCCCTTCTGCAGGCTGCCTGTCATCTGACCTGCTAATGATGAGAATCCATCACCCATGCGAAGGCTGCAGCTGCATCTCGCCAGCTTCCACAAACCCTCATTACCATTCTGAGACAGCATAAAAATAAACTTTTCTCGTCATGAATTATTTAAGCTCACCAGAGACATCCAGATGAATCAAGCCGACAGGCTGAGAAGCAGATCTCCTTGTCGGGAAACAGAGTTGTGAACCGGGAGAACCAAGAGTGTCACATTTCTGGGCAGGCCCTTAAATTATTAACTGGAGCTTCCTATCTCTGAGCACTTGATTTTTCACTGTGAATAGGCCAAAGCGATCCATCATCGTTGCTTTGGGCTGGATGGTCTGTGAATTATCCGTTCTGAATTCAGAACATCTGCAGGCTTCCTCTCCGGGAGAGGGTTTGGGGTTTGTCACTACCAACACACTTCAGCCGTCGACTCAACTGGTTGGTCCAAGCAGGACCAACATGTTCCTGACTGTGTTTGTCTAAAAAAAAGTGCTAATCACGGAAATTTTACCCTCTGTACAGTTGAAAGCTCACTATATTGCCAACCCCAAATTTTGAGGGTGGCAAATTAGATTGCTCCTTGCCATCTCTTGGATGGCTTGTGGAGCAGCTCTTCACCATCCTCTTTATAGCAGCGCCTCTACATGCCAGAAGATGTTTATCTTGGCCTTCTTTCTTTTTCCCTTTTCTCCAGGGAGCAAACCTGCACCTATCATTCCTTCCTGATGGCATTTTGTAGACCTAGTTTGGTGGATCTTCACTGAGGTCTCCCAGTAACCCCACTCTGAAATAACATCCCTGATGGCAGAAAGACTGGAACAGGAAGGGATGTTGGTTTAGAGGGATGTTGGTTTAGATAGAACTTGTCCTTCCCAACCCTCATACAGACATAGCTGAGCCAAACCAGTCCTTCCCATACCTCAGAAGACTCCAACGATGCTCTAAATTCCTTCAAGGTGCTTTTCTGGGAGCTGGGAGCTATCACAACGCCAGGGAACCCTCCTCACAGGGCTCTCTTCTCTCTTGTGCCATCAGAGAGGGCTGGAAGTCCTTCTGCTGACCCCACAACCATCAGAAGTGAAGAAGACCTCACCCCACGGTGTTCAGTGCTGCCATTAAAAGTTGGCAGTTAGCTCTTGCTAGCATTAAGCTGGACCTCAGACCCCAGCAGATACTTAAGGTTGCTCGCCTCTGCTTTGCTGGCCACGGCTCAGGGGATGAAGCCCTCGTGGCCTTGTGGCCAAATTTGCTTGCTATATGCTGGAGCACTGACTCTTTCCATCCCCTTAATTCACTCAGCTAACCCACAATACTTAACGAGGCAGCAGCAGAGTCCAGGGCATGTTTTAAACCAAGGTGGTGTTAGTGACTCCCTGCTCTCCCAAAAAGAAGCTAAATCCTCACGCCTTTGAACCATCAAGTTCCCTTTCATAAAATACCTTCCTGGTGGTGCACAGCATGTGGATCCCTTCCCAGACTCTTTACAGAGGTCTTCATTCAAGAAACTGCACCCAGAAAACAGTTTCCTTGCCTTACTTCAACCACATTCTCAAGTCTGATGGTCTTCATGGGTTTGTGTCTTCCACTAGCGATGTGCACTCACGCATGAGTGCAAGTCATATCCCACATCAGCTGCCTTCCACCACAGCAGATCAAAGCCCCCGTGAGCTTCTCTCCAGCAGATCACAGCATTTCCCACCCGTAAAGCATCATGGAGATCCAAAAGAGTTCTCCCAATGTAGAGCCCTCCAGGCTGGCCAGAGGAACCTGGGGTCATCAGACCCGGGCAGGAGCTGTGTGTGTGAGCCATGCCAAGGCTGCCCACCTGAGAAAGGGTCTGCTCTTCTGTGCTTTTTTTTTTTTAAACTCAAAACCCGATGGTTAATAAGGTTTGGCACAGACATCACATCCAGACAAGAACCTCCCCATAGCGCGATTTTAGCCACAGCTCTAACAGCAGGGACCATGATCCTAATCTCTTAAAGAAAGACACATTTTGTATTAGCTTTTTTTTTTGGATTTTGTTTGAGAAACCTCCACTTTGCTCTGTAACGGAGGCTGGATCTTTTCATCCCCTTTTCTCTTAGTGATTCAGGAAAGGAGGGCACGGCTACCAATACTGCCCTCAATTCATGGACATTTTAGCTCCTCTTTGCCATCAAAAGCTGAAAATTTAATCAAAAAAACTACAAAAGGAAAACAGAAAGCTGAGCTTTTGCACCAGGTCAAGCACTTGCCACATTCCTGGCAGGTTTTTTTCTTTTTTCTTTTTTCTTTTTTTTTTTTTGGGCAGCATTATGTGGAATTTCTTCTGGGTTTCCCATCATAGCTTGCTTAGCGCTCCAGTTCCCTCTTCCATTTCATCTCTAGAGATTATCAAACAGAACGAAAATACAGCTGAGCTGAGGGTTGGAGAGCATCTCCTCCCTTAGGGCACCCCTGGCTGGTAGTAGTGCCCATCCCTGGGATGGAGATGGGGCAACCAGGCTCCATCAGGGTTACAAGAGGGATGGCTTTATAACCCGATTTATTTCTTTTTGTAATTTTATGGTTTTTTTCCTGTCATCTCGGCTCTCTTGTAGGCCCCAACTCTTTCACGGAGGCGGTGGCTTACATCCAGGCTCAGTATGAGAGCAAGAACAAGTCCCCCAACAAGGAGATCTACACGCATATCACCTGCGCCACCGACACCAACAACATTCAGTTCGTCTTCGACGCCGTCACGGACGTCATCATCGCCAACAACCTGCGGGGCTGCGGACTCTACTAAAGCCTTCTCCTCCCCTCCTCATCCTCCGGTCCCACGGACAGGTCCCCCCCCTCTCTCTCTTTCTCTCTCTTTTCTATTTCCTCCTCAGAAGACCACGAGGAAGAAATACGTAAAATCCCTCCTCCCGGCCCAGAAAACTCCGCAGCAAGTCCTGCTTCCCCCAACCCCGTTTTCGGTTTATTTGGGGGTTTATTTTGGGCTCATCCCCTCGCTGCCTGGTTCTACTCCTCCGTTCCAATCTGCAGCGCTGTAGAGGGAGCTAATGCCTTCCGCACAAAGTGCATTTCAGCTGCCAAAAAGACAAAAATAATACTTCAGTTTTAAAGAAAGAAAAAAAAAATCAAAGCCTTAAAATACTGGTCAGCACAGTGTAGTTTGGAACCAAAACTTTTTTTTTTTTTCCTTGAAACTAAGGGATATTTTTAA
Source organism: Scolopax mira (assembly GCA_004320125.1). NCBI lineage: Eukaryota > Metazoa > Chordata > Aves > Charadriiformes > Scolopacidae > Scolopax > Scolopax mira. The sequence goes on from BJBW01008715.1 coordinate 32,941, forward strand.
TTCTCATGGTTATTTATCTTTTTCTTCTTTTTTAAAAAAAATACACCACTATTCCTTTGGGAAGTGCTAGATATAACATGATCATTTTGAGGCTCCAGTTCCTACCCCAAAGCCGCTGCCACAGCTTGGATTTGTATATTCTCCCTTATTTTCTAGACAGCTATTTGAACAAGTGAAACAGCCATATCGAGTTCTGCTGGTGTCTGAGTAAGAGGGACACAGTAACAAAACCTACTAAGCTTTGGTCTAAAAACGTTCGTTACCAGTAACAGTTTTACCTCAAGTCTTTCAGAATTAATGTTAAAAGATGTCTAGTGGTTTCAGTAATGCCTTTCTGACACTGGATGCCACAGAGTTCCTGGGCTTGGACCCCTGGACCGTAGGCAGCAAGGATGCCCTGGGGATGGTGTCCCTATGGGGACCCTGCACTCGTGGACTTCCTGGTGAGGATGCCACCCTACCCAAAGCATCTCCCGGCCTCCCGATTTCAGCACAACCAATGCTCCTGTGTCATCTCTTTCCAAACTTTGGTCCTAAAACGCTGGGGTGCACCCAAAAATCTCTAGCCTTGACTTCTTGGCGGCAGGGTTTGACCTTCCAAGTACCTGGAGTGCAGGGAGGTGCTTTGGGGAACACCACCATGGTTGGGTGACAGCAGGGTGTGCGGGAGCCTCAGGCGTCTAAATGCCCTTGAGAAGCCCAGCCTTGCACTCTGAGCCTCCTTGGTCGAGCAGAAGCAGGCAGCTTGCCTGGTGGGCATCCAGGAGAGACAGTCTGGTGTCTCCAGCTAGGGCATCTCTTTACCAGTACCTAAAGTGAGAAGGGATGGTTTATACTGGACGTGCAGCAGCAAGGGAGGGCTCAGGGAGCTGATTTGAGTCAAATGATGGACAGAAAAGTGCAAGGAAGAGAGGGGAGGAAGAGGTGTGGAAAGGGCATGGTAGCACCCAGCAGAGCAGAACATGGGGGCAGAGAGGGGAGGACAAAGGCAGCTGGTCTGGGGCACACATGGCCATCTCCACCTGCCCTCACCCAGAGCTTTAGGTGCTGTTGGGGTGAAGGCAGAGGGGAGGGTGAGAGCTGGGGTGTCACCTCTGGGACCGTGGAGGGACCCTTAGAAGTCCACCCTTGAAAGCTTGTTTGGTGCCTGGGTGAGACAGCCACCTCCATGGTCCCATTGGCATGGCATCTGGGAACAGGGAGGCAGCGCTGATCCCTGCCTCTCCAAGAACTCCATGATCCTGGAAAATGAAGAGTCTTTCCAGACAAGCTACAGGTTGTCCTCTCTTGGGAGCCCAGGTGTCTTTCAGGTCTCAGGAGGCCTGGGTTTTGTCCAGTGCCATGCCTGAGGGGGACAATATCTCTTTCCTCGCTGTGCCCACCTGGGAGAGATGGCATGAGGGCCACCCAAAGGCAGGGAAAGGAGCAGGTAGGGTGACATGGGATGGAGAGGACAGGCAGGAGGAGGTTTGGGACAAAAGTTTTAAAAGGGAGGTGAGGCAGGTTGAGGTTGTGGGGAGGACAGGAAGAGGAGGGCATCTGGGAGGCAGAAGAGAGTCCCCATCGGAGGTTGTGCTCTGCTGGGACAGTGTTTGTGGGACATCCACGAGAAATCCCCAGCTGGGGATGCGAGTGGGAGCACCAGGGGGCAAACAGGAGGGGAACAAGGTGGCTCTCACCCTCCTAACCATCTCTTAGCCCAGCTTGGCTGCCAGCTTTGTGAGTAACCCCTAGATATAGATTATAAACCCATAATTAGTACTGCCCAGTGCCCACTGCTGCTCTGCTGGAGACCAACAGCAATAACACCAGTGGCTCCCTGCAGGGACCACCTTCCTTTCCCTTCACCATCTCAGCCTTAAAATGCCTCCAGCAGCATCCCAGGAGCCCCTCTCTGCTCCTCACACCACATCCCACCCTCACCTCTTGTTTTCCCCAGGTCCCAGCCCCTCTCCCAGCTCCATTTAATGCCAGCACACTCCGCTCTATGCCCACAAACCAACACTGACCACAGGCCCTGGGCATTTAATTGTACTTGGATTTAGTTTAGGATTTCCTGAGTCATTGGGAAGGATTTTCGGAGACAAGATCTCCAGTGGGAAGAACCTGCCAAGTTCTTTGGTTCCTGGGAAGGGCCCAGCCTCACACCCCAGCCCTGAAAAGGTTTATGTGCATGTTGGATCTCTAGTCCCTGGAGACAGGGAATTAGCTGGTGGGATGCAGAGGGACAGGGATGCTCAGGGGACATGGAATTAGCTGGTGGGATGCAGAAGGACAGGGATGCTCAGGGGACAGGGAATTAATGGGATGCAGAGGGACAGGGATGCTTCTAGAGCTTGTCTAGGTCCCAGCAGTATCACCTAGTATCCAAATGTGCATTGAGTGTCAAAGTAAGGGCTGGAAAACTGCAGTTTGGTTACATTTCATACATAAAGTGTATGTAACGAGTGGACCCAGGGTGAAGCACCAGAGGTGTGTGTGGGCAGTGAGGCAGGTCTCGGTTAAGCTGTTTCAGAAGGTTTTGATCAGCAGCACTTGAAATTTGGAGGTTTTCTGTGATTACCCCCCCACACCTTTGCCATTTTATCCGAGCAAATAAGTAAGAGAAGCTGCTCTCAGTGAAGGCAGCACCAAGCCACGGGCTTCAGGGGTTCCCAGCGTAAAGCACACGGGAATATTTTGGTAAAAACAATGTAAATTAGCTCAACCCCAAACTCTATCAAATGCAGCTGAGTCTCTGGTGCCGGCTGGGTGTGTTTGTGCCACATTCCAGGCTGGATTCAGGATTCAGGCAACCCGTGCCCAGCCATGCCAGCAAACCCCCCTCCTGCCTTGGGGGGAGAACCAATGGCTGGTGCTCCATGGGGAGAAAAGGGAGAAAAAGAGAGGGAAATGTTGACACACGGGGCCTTTTCTTTCCTTTTTTGTACATCTAAAGCGTCATTTCAGCTGCTGCTGGTGACATCCCCTCCCTCCTACAAGTGTCATGAGTATTTTCCCTGCCCAGGGCAGGGGGTTGGAACTAGATGATCCCTAAGGTGCCTTCCAACCCAAACCAATTATTCTGTGATTCTATGATTCCCTAACAAGGGGGAATCGGGTGGAAGATGAGAACATTTCCAGTGTTAAACACCACTGTTTCCCCTGCCTGGTGGCTGGGTACAGATTTTTGTCCCCAGCACACCTGCCAAAGCGTTGCAATGGGCAGAGATGGAGCAGAAATCTTCCTGGGACTTGGGGGAGGAGGGGGACACACACGGGTTTTAAAAGCACAACGGTTCACCGAATCGAAAGGGCTGTATTTACGTCCACCCAGCCGCCCTGCAAAGCTTAGTAAGGTGGGGATTTGCCAACGATGCCCTTTTTGGGGGATGCAGGAGGTTTTTAACGACTTGCCCGGCAGCAGCACCCGAGGGGCATCGTGCCTAAAGCAGCGTTAGCAGCTCAAGTGGCAGCAGCAAAAATAAACATGAACAAGCCTCCCCCCTGGCCCCACTTTGCTCAGCGATGGGAGGGCTGGGTGTGTGGAGCTGTGAGACCAAAAAAATGCAAAATAGCTCCTTTAATTTCAATGCAACAGAGAAACCCATAGGAGAGCCTTGCCACGAGGCTGCAGGGTTGCGCTGCCAGGCACCATGTGCTCATTAGGAGAATTAGCAATAAACAGGCACTGGGAAAGCATTGAAATACATTGAAATACCTTAAAATGAAGCCACAGACTCCAAAGGCAGTCGGTTTGAGGTTTTTTTGTTGTTTGGTGGGGTTGGTTTTTTTCCTGTAGCAAGTAGAGTTGACGGTCTGGTTTGTACCTACGGCCGGAGGAGCCCAGCTGAGCGGCCACGAGGCCATCTGCTCCCTCCGTCTGCTGCCACCAGAGCGTCCCCACTGCCCACCCTTCCAAAATTCTTCCAACCACATCTCTCTCAGGAGTATTTTTTTTTTGCTTCTTGCCTTCAGACAGCTCCCCTGGCTGGCCAGCCAGCCTGGCCCTCCACGGAGGGGAGAACATCCTTCAGGAGGAGGCTGCCGTGCCTCCCCGGTAGCTGGGATTTTGTTTTACAGGGCACTAAAAGTATTAATGAGAGGGACCTGTACGTTAAAATGGATCTGGTGGGTTTAATCTGTTGTGGCACGAGCCACGGGGCTTGGCTGCAAGGGAGCAGCCTTTGTTCTAGGGCCAGGAACATGATCTCCAAGCCCTCAGGATGGGACACGGGGGCTCTTTGTTCTCCAGAACATCCTGGTGTCATTCCCAGGGGGACTGCGCAGGCAACGGTGTAGAAGGGACCAGCAGTACCTTTAGTTAGCCTGTGCCACGTGTCCCAGGATTTTGTGGCAAAAAAAAAAAAACCACCCAAAAAACCAAGAAACCACACCACCTCCTTGGAGGCAGGGAGAGTTGTTGAGTTCCTGGGAACAAGGCTGAGCGTTTGCCAAGTCCACGGTAGAGAAGCTGAAGTTCCAGTGGGTTTGTGTCTCTGTCACGGGCCAGGCTTACGACCAAAAAATAAAAAATAAAGAGATGGTGCCACAGAGCATCATCCTGAGCCACCCCCACCCAGCACACGCTGGTACCCTCCCCCGCAGGGCATGATTGGGAAGGAGAGCAGAGACCTGGTCCAGGTGGCAGGAAGGAGGGGACCATGGTCTTGCCTCTGCCTCCCCTGGGACTTGAGTGCCCGTTGTCATTTCTGAGCCTCCACGATGAGACAGGTAGTTGATGCTGACAGGTATAGGACCTGAGCTATGTAGGATGCAAGGCTGAGATCATGGGGATGGAAAGAGACTTCTCACAGGTCCTCCTCGTGTCCAAACCAACAGCCTGAGACCTCTTTATTCGTGCCACAAAGGCCAGCTAGCAAACACGAGCTGGTGTGTTAACAAGAGCAGGAAGAGCAAAGCCTCCCAGCTGGAAGGAGAGGGGAGGGAGCCAGGTTTGGGACAAGGGAAGACCATCTCCATCTCCCAGAGAGAGCATCTCAGTGGGGGCAGATGGGATGGGGAGGAGGCTGGAGGGGCTGGGAGCCCCTCGCCCACCCTGTGCCTTGAAAATTCATGCCAAATCCTGCCTGTTCCCTAGCACAGGCAAGAGTCTCTGGGTCTAAACCTCCCCCAGACACACACACACACACTCTCTCCAGTAACACCACCATTTTCAGCACTGCCTGCGTCTCACCAGCTTCCCCAGTGCTGCAACAACCCGGCAGCACTGGGTGAGCAAACACCATTGTTTAAAGACCATCCATTCAATAACCCAATCCCTCATTTAACGTTCTCGGTCCTATTCCTTCACCCTCCCCTTCCCTCCACCCCCCTTTTCCCTTTACCCCCCACCTTTCAGCTCGACAAGGGAACGGTGACCATCACCCCGCCTCTGGGCTCCCCGCCACCTTTCTTCCCCACGGATCGCCGGAGGCCACCACCACTCACCTTCTGCTGGTTTCCCCACTGAATCCTTTCCTCCTGCATGTTTGATGGCCCAAAAACTGTATTAACTGTAATTTTGTACGAGGAGTCACTGTCCGTTGGTTTAATAGAGCGTTTAGTTATTGTAATAATTTATTGGCTGTCCGTAATGTATTTATTAGTCACCAAAATGTTAATAAAGTGCCAGCTCTTTTCTAGCGTGAGAGGGTTTTTATTGTGTCTCCCTCGAGGGTGTCTTCTTGTGTCTCCCAGCTTCTCCCGCTCCGTGCACACGCGTGTGCAACACACACCCCACGTCGGTAGCCTGCCACAGCCTCGCTCGCCTGGAAATAAGGAATTTGGAAAAGACAGAACTTAAAAAAAAAAAAAAAAAATCCAATTTTATGTAAGTATTTGGTGGGATTTTTTTTTCCCCTTCTGTTTTTAAGTTCAACATCTTAACAGTGGTTGCTTTTTGTTCCTCGGCTTCTTGAAATTACTCTTCTCGCCGACACCTGCCCCAAAATCCCTCACACCCATGTATCCATCTGTCTGTCTGTCCACATCCAGCTGCCCTTTGGGCAACCGGCCGGTCTCTCCTGCCCCGTGGCTTCCTCCAATATCTTATTACAAACCTGGAGCTCCGAATTTCTTTGCCGCCTTCTCTTCACACCAGCCTTGGGAGCAAAGAGGCAAAAAGGATCATTTCTGGGTCAATTCAGTAAATGGCACTTTTCCTATCCCCCTCTCAGTACCAGGGAACCTGGAGCACCTCTCCCTCACTTTAAAGCAACCTTCAGGCCAGTTTGCTCTTTTTTTACACTGGAGCCAAAGATTCTTCCATTATTTGGGACATGAAATAGAAGCAAAGAACACGAAGAAACCAAGAGGAATTTCACCATAAACCTCAGCAAAGGAAAACTGACCATTGGTCCCATCAACTCCACCCGTTTCCAGGGATGTCACTACAGCTGGACCCACCCTTGGACACAAACCTCCACACAAGCCATCCTGCAGCTCAGAGTTATGGGCCAGCTCTGAGAAGAACTAATGGAAAGGATTTGTTTTTTTTTTTTTCTTTGTATTATTTTTATTGGGGAATTTCTGAAAATATCCCCTGGGGTGTCCGCGGGGCTCAGAACTCAGCAGGGTTATTTTTCTTGTGCTTGGGATTTCCATTTCCCCCAGGCACGTGCTTTGTTTCAGCTGCTCCACCACCATCAGTCTTTTATTTAAATATAATATATTATGGAACAACAAAGGAAAAAAAAAAAACCCACCAAAAAAAACCACCACACAACCCACCCACCCAGATACTTCCCATAGAAATCTCAAGAGCAGCAGCTGCAAGTCAAGAAGAGCCACATCTTTTTTTGTGGTGGCTTCTGTTTTCTCCACTTGTAAGATGGGGTCGTTTCTCTGGAGTTTTTTTGGTTGTGTTTTGTTTGGTTTTTTTTAAAAAAAAGATAAGGATCAAATGATACCAAAGCTTTGGGAAGCAACTGCCTGGCATCCCGAGCTGCTCTTTGTCAAGGAAGCGCCACCACAATCTGAAAAGCCTTTCAAGATGGAATCAGACATCTGCTAAATTTTGCATGCAAGGCTGCAGCTGAAGTGTAGCTAATAAAATGACTCACTAATAAAACATTCATGGAAAACTCCAAAAAAAAAAAAAAGTGTAATTGGGTCATCATTCCATGAGGAGACACGTGTGTTCTCATGGATCTGCACAGAGTCCAAACACCCTCCCCCACTTTTCTGAACCTCCAAAAAAACCAAAAAGGGGGTTCTGGGGGGGGCTGTTTGCAGCTGGAGGGGGGTCCCACCAGCCACCCAACACTTCTGCTGCCCCAACCACATCTCTGCTGCTCTCAACATCACGCACAGCTTCTCTAAACAGCCTGATGCGCCCCCATGAGAGGGACAGACAGGACTTGGGGAAGGGCTCAGCCCCAAGAAGGGTTTGCAGAGATGCATTTGGACTCCACCAAGTCCCTTGCACCAGAAGCTTGAGCCCATTGGAGTAGTCAACTAGGTGGGTATCACCGGTGAGAAAGGTCCATGGGCTGCCTTGAAAGCTGGCAGCAGGGAACAGCTTTCTGGTTATTCTCAGAGCAAGTTAATGATGGAAAGAAGTTCTTGAGATCTCCTAGAGAGCTATACAGGTCCTGTCTGACTTCACACTAACAGCAAGTGCATGTGACTGCCCACATGGACACCCCACAGCTGCTGGAGCCAAGCCCTAACACCTTCTGCTCACTGGTGCCCTACCATGGCTGATCTAGTATAGGGTAACCTCACCTCCTCCTCTTCCTCCTCCTGTCCACTCTTCGCTCCCTTCCTCTAACAGCTTGCATGGCACGGGGGAGAAACAGCTTTGGGTGGCTTTTGTCACCTAAAGGTGGCTTGTGTACACTTTTTAAAAAAAAAAAAAATAAGAAAAAAGTTACAGCATTTTTGAGATGTTCTTGTGTTCATGCTCCTAATTAAAGCTCTCCCATGGTAAAGTCCTCCCAGAGCAGCCCCAAGCTGGGGACACTCAGGAGAGCTGCAAGAGGTACCTGGCTTGGTTTCTTCCATGCAGAAGGGCTGGGATGTCTTAGCGGCCACCACCAGAGCCTTTTCAAAGCTGGGCTGAAGATTTTTTTCCCCCCCAAGGGGCAGAAGGGCCCAGCTGGAACAGGACCCGTCCCACCCTCAGACACTGGTCTCACCACATCAGTGCCTCTCAGCACAAATACCCTTCCAGATGGGTCCATAGGACCACCCTGAGATGGCCAAAAGGTCCTCCAACCTGTTGGCTGGTGCTGCCTGTCCATCCCTTATTTATGCTCTGCAAGTGATGCTTCAGCTGTGCCCAGCCCCTGAGGGGACACAGGTGAAGCCAGAAGGCTGCAGCCCCCTTCCCCAGCTCCTCAGCTTCTGCAGGTGAGGAGAAAAATGGTTTGTTTTTTTTTTTCTGCTGTTGGTTGAAGGTCCAGGTGTCCAGCCCTGCTCCAGAGGCTCTGCAGGGAGACAGTGCTGGGGGGGGAGGGAAAAATCAGCTGTATCCCCCAGCCTGGGATGAGAGCAACACCCCGTTTCCTCCACCTTTGTAACCATCTCACATTTACCACTGTCTAACTTTAGAGATTTATATTTTTCCCCCCTCCTCTAAGCATTTCAATTCAGAAGGATGTTCTCCTCTCCTCTAACTCTCTCTTTCTCTTTGCCTTTCTCTCTCCCCTCTCCTCCCTTCCGTGCTCCCCGTTGCAGAACCGCATGCACGAATCTCTCATGCTCTTCGACTCCATCTGTAACAACAAATTCTTCATCGATACCTCCATCATTCTCTTCCTCAACAAGAAAGACCTATTTGCCGAGAAGATCAAGAAATCACCTCTCACCATCTGCTTCCCTGAATACACAGGTATGTGCCAGGGCCAACGTGGCGCTGCCCGGCGTGACCCACCACCACCAGGGCTGGGGAGTCTATGTCTCACCACCCAGAGGTGGACAAGGGGATGGAGGGGACAGGGTGACTTTAAAGAGGGGGGGCAGGAAAAAAAAGAATCACTGCCCACCTTCGAGAGCCTGTGGTGCAGCCCCATCACCCTGCTCTTGGGCTGGGGTCACATCCCGTGCGCCGTCAGTTCTTGTGGCAAAGGTGTCCCACGGGCTGGTGGGACAGAGAAATGGCCAGAGAGCTGGTTGGGAGATGAATGGAGATGAGCTGTGGTGGATCTGGCCACAGGGAGCCCTGGTGAGAAGCCCTGGTGGGAGCCAACCACCCCTGCTCCAGCCATCCCGTTGGCTGGTGGTTCCTGAGAAGGTCCTGCCAGAGGAGCCAAGACCCACAGTCCTTCAAGGGTCACCTCCCGCCCACATCCTCCCAGGAGAGCCCCCGCTGGGGGATGAAAGAACCCCCTTGGCAACAAAAATCTGTGAAACCACATGGAAATGGCACATTGTTGAAGTCAAACCAACGCGGCTTGGGGAAAAGAACAAAACCCAAGGAAGTGGGGTACGACCTCCTCTCCAAGGAGAAAAACCAGGCAGCTTCAACTCAGAGGCTCCAGCGTCCCCACAAATACTTGAGTGTCTCAGAGCTACTTCACCCAGAGCACACCCACCCTGGATCCTGGGGACAAGGGGGTCCCCCACCAAGGCAGCACCCATTGCCCCATGGCACAGGGACACCAGCATCACCACCGCAGGGATTGAAGCTTCTCCACCATGAAAGCAGCAGGACTTTGCTCCCAGACTCCTGGTGGGACATCCCAACCTGTCTCAGAGTTGTACGGCACATCCCAGCTACTCCAGGGCACTGGGCCACCTCCCCTCTCCTTTGGCCACACATCAGGAAGGAAAGGAACTGGCAAGCTGGAAAAGGAAAAAAAAAAAAAAAGAAACCTTCAGATCCCAGCAGCTCTTCCAAAGGCGATTTTGGGGGCATAATTCAGGCTTCGTGGCTTCCTCCCTGCCGTAAGCAGCTTAATGCCATAATGCACATTTTTCAGCTCAAAACATCTGGCCCTGCCTTACAAAACCAAAGCTCCCCCTAGACCACTGGGCAGGCAAGCAGAGACCACCCCCCCAACCATCTCTCCCCCTGCATATCTAGCCAAGGGGCCACCGGCCACCAGCCCCCCCAGCCTTTCTCCCCCCTCGGTGGTCCCTTGGGGTGCATCTACTCCTTGGTGACATCTCAGGAACATCCCTCAGACACAGCCCCATAAGGAGCTGGAAGGTGCTGCTGGTCTTCTCCAGGGGTGGGATAAAGGAGAGCGGGTGGAGAGGGCAAATGGACAACACCTGGGGAGGGAGGAGTCTCCAACGGAGCCCAGGTGCTCTGCATTTTGGGGGAAAAAAACGAGGGAAACAGGATGGAAGAGGGTTGGAGGGAGGTGGGGGGAAAGAGGGGTCAACGGGCCTTGCTGAGGGGTGAAGTGGGGGAAAAAATAGAAAATAAATAGGTTTTGCTGAGAAGTAAAGCAGTTTGCAAGGAGTGAGGAGGGTGGTGGTCCTGAGGGTGGTGGTCCTGACACACTCTGTGTGTATGTGTGTCCCCCCCATGTGTGTGTGTCCCCCCCACCTCTGCCCACAGGTCCCAACACCTACGAGGACGCGGCCGCCTACATCCAAGCACAATTTGAGAGCAAAAACCGCTCCCCCAACAAGGAAATTTACTGCCACATGACGTGCGCCACGGACACGAACAACATCCAGGTGGTGTTCGACGCCGTCACCGACATCATCATCGCCAACAACCTGCGGGGCTGCGGCTTGTACTGACCCCCCCAGACCCCTCCCCAACCACACATACACACCCCACACACACACACACACCCCCTCCCCAAAACCGGCGCGAAGCGACTTGTGTGGTGGCAGCCCCGGCGCCAGGAGAGAAAAGAAACACAAGATTCAAAACAAACCGCACCAAAACAAACAAACAAACAAAAATATTAAAATTAAAAAAAAAATATTTAAAAAAATCAAATTATGAAAAAAACGAAAAACCAACCAACCAACCAAAACCCCACCGCAGTCACACGCACACACACAGACACACACACACACACACACACGTATGCGGGGGAGGCAAAAAAACAAACAAAGAAACAAAGAAAGAAAGAAACAAACAAAAAAAAGGAGATGAAATGATGAAACGAAAAAACGTGAAAAAGGAAAAAAAAAAAAAAAAGACCTGATTGAATGAGAGAAAAAAAAAATTTTCGTAATCATAATCATGCAAGTTGGTAAATAAAAAGGCATAAGGAAAAATGATATATATACGTATATATATATATAAAAATAATTTAAAAAAAAAAATCCACACCCACCTTTTTAGTTAGTCTGAGGGGGCTGTGGGCAGATCCCGGTGGCTCCAGTCCCCCCCCACTCCCCCCCCATCCCTCACACTGTCTCGGTGTCCCAGCAGCATCCCCGGTACCCACCAGGGCGGGGGGACACGGGGGGGGCAGCTCCCAGCATCCCCCCACCCAGGGAAAATGGGGCCAGATCCTGCCCGTGCCCCCACCGTGGCCGTGCCAGGGCTCTTAGTGGGGGGAGAGGGGGGGTTTCTCCTCCAGGGAGTTATTTGACCATGGGGGGTTATTTTTTTTATTATTCTTAATATTATTATTATTATTAATTATTGTGAGTTGTTTGTTATTTGGGGTTTTTTTTAATTCTTATTATGATGATTATTTTTATTTGCAGCAGGGAAAAGGCTGGGCTGCCCACACCTGCCCAGCCCGGGCGAGCCGCTGCCTCGAGAAACTAAGAGATATATTTAAAAAAAAAAACACAAAACAAAACAAGAAAACGGAGGGGAAAAAATAGGAAAACTACCCTCCTCACCCCAAACCCTCATCCATTTGCCATAAAGTAAAAAAAAAAAGAAGAAGAAAGTCTTTTCCCATTTCCCATCCCAGCTGGCTGGGGAGGAAGGCTGTGGTGGGAGCATCCTCCCTCCGCTCTCTCTCCCAGGTTTGGGGGTTAGATTTTTTTTGGAATTCCCACCCTGCTCGAGGCCGAAACCCTCCCAAATTGGAGGGTTTTTTCCCCACCATCCCCACCCCCCCCAGTTTTTTCTCCCTCCTGGCTTTTTTGGTTCACTCCAAAAGCACAGCTCAGCCCCCCCAGCCAGCCCTCACCCCTCCAAAATGGAGGGTTATACAGATAGAGATTTTATTTTATTTTATTTTATTTTATTTTATTTTACTTTACTTTATTTTGTTTTGCTTTATTTTATTTTATTTAGGGGGTTTTTTTGGTTTGGTTTTTTTTGGTTTGGCTTTTATTAATTTTTTCACCCTTTCCACTGAATGCTTTTTTTTTTTGTGCTGCTTTTCCCCCCTCTCACCCCCCCCGTCCCCCCGCCCCTCCTCAAAGCCCCTCTCTCCCTTTTAGTGGATGGTGTTTTTTCTCTCTTACGTGGGGATGTTTGTGCTGAGAAAAAAAAAAGAAAAAAAATTTAAAAAAATGTTAAAAAAGGAAAAAAAAAGGAAAAAAAAAACCTTAAAAAACAAACTTTTAAAAAAAAAAAGCAAGAATGGAAATAATTTCAACATTTTAAAAAACACACACAAAACCACAAAAGCTAATTTAAAAAAATAATTTCAAAAAACAACAAAAAAAACAAAAATCGAATGTAGTGTTTACATTGAAGCCACCGTTTTCATGACCAATCCTTTGTCATTTCTACTTTGATTAGTAACCAGACGTCTTCACGGTTTCACTTTTACGAGTTACCTTTGCTGAAGAAGAGCAAGTCACAGCTGTTTAACAAGAAAATGGATTAAATAAAGCGGAAACGGAAGAAAAAAAAAAAAAAAGAAAAAGAAAAAAAAATAAAATATTATATATATATATATATAAAGCGCCAGGTCTTTCTAAGCCTTTCTATTACCAATCAGTGAGGTTTCTGTGATATATTACACACTGCCAATCTCTTTCTCTGACTAATGGAAAAAAAAAATTCATGTGTAGCTCAATAAAGAGAATGTTTGTCTGTACCCCGGGCTCTCCCCTCCCGTGCCTCCGCCTCCTTCTTTCCCCCGCTGCCCAAGAAAGGAAGAAAAAAAATGAGAAAAAAAACCCCAAAACCCACTAAAAATCAAATTTTTGAAGGGTTTTCTGCACCCCCAAATAAGATCTTGGGAAGGCGGTGCGTGGAAGCCCCTGCAGAAGGCTCAGGGTGCATCACGGGGAGCAAAAATCCCACCCCAAAAAAAACCTCCCCCACCAAGAAATACGATTTTTATTTCTTTTGGGAAGGTAAAGATGGTCATCAGGGTGGGTAGTGACATCAGGAACCCCAAAACGTGCAAGATTCCCCCAGATAAAGAGGAAGGTTTTCCAAAAGAAGTGAGGTTTTCTCCTTGCTGTGGAGCAGTTTGGGGCTCGATGAGGGTGGTTTTTTTCCACGATTTGGGTTTTTCACGCAATTTGGGGTGGGGTTTTTTTTGCAGTTTGGGGTGGTTTTTCCTCACTCTCCCCTGTCCCAGGTCCCCCAGATCCACACACACAGAGGCATCGGGCAGCATGATGGCAGGTGGGACACTGAAAAACCAGCCTGGGCACCTCCAGAAAACATCTCCTCCAGTGCTTGCCATCTCCTCCCCAGCCACAGGACCACCTCCAAACCCCACAGGACCACATGGACCATCCACAAAGCCTGGGAAGAAGCTGTGAGAAGGTTACCCAACCAGCCAGGAACCCCCACCTCGGCTTTATTCCAGGCCACCCATTGCACAAGGTTGGTTAGAAAAGCTTCTCCATCAGGCAGCAGCACTTTCTGATCTCCTGCCCAAAGTGGCTGGACCCAGAGGGTTGTGGTCAATGGAGTTCAATCCAGTTGGAGAAAAGGAGGCTAAGGGGGAACCTTCTCACTCTCCACAACTCCCCGAAAGGAGGGTGTAGCCAGGAGGGGGTTGGTCTCTTCTCCCAAGGAACAGGCAATGGGACAAGAGGACACGGCCTCAAGTTGCACCAGGGGAGGGTTAGGATGGAGATTGGGAAGAAATTTCTTCACCAAAAAGGTTGTCAAGCATTGGAAGAGGCTGCCCAGGGAAGCAGTGGAGTCCCCATCCCTGAAGGTATCTAAAAGCCAGGCAGAGGTGGTGCTGAGGGCCATGAGTCAGTGGTGGCTTTGTCATTGGGTTGATGGTTGGACTCAACGATCTGAAAGGTCCCTTCCAACCTGGGCAATTCTATGATTTTATGATTCTATGATTCAAGTTCCTGCTGTTCACAGTGAGCCAGAAGCAGCTCGTTTTGGCACTGGGGAAACCAAACTGGCTTCTCCTCAGATGACCTCCCTTTCCAGGGAAGCAGAGCCAGCCGAGAGGCCACCGCTGGTCCCTGTGGTCCTCTGCACAAACCAGCTGAAGCAGGTTGTTGTGCACGGGTGCCACAGGCAAGGATGCCATCCAGCAGCTGCCCGGGGCCTGCTCCCCAGGGACTGAAGGGAAGAACCACTGGGAAAGGGTCAGGAATCCAACAAGGAGAGGAGAGAAGTCCAGAAGGAGTTCTCTGGAACATCTCCACACCTCTCAAGCCCAGCAGCCCCTTCACTCATCCCTGTTGCAGCTGGAGCCCTGGCAGGGTGTTGGGCAGAAGGGGTTCCTGCAGGACAGGTCCACAGCATCTCCTCCTTCCCCATTAATCTGCTGCTGGGAGAAGAGCTGGGCTCCACCGCAGGGTCCCTCAGCAGGCAGAGAGAGGGCTGGTGGCCAAGAAATGTTGCTTTACCAGCACCTTTCCAGGCCAGAATGCACATAAGAAATCAAAGTGAATTTTTTATTATTTCTTTTTTTAGTGGTGAAATCTGGGGCAGCTGAGATGGGGCACAGCTCACAGAGCAGCAGAAGCAGGGGGAGGTGGTGGGTGCAGCGTCTAGTCCCTAGGAACCAGGGGCTCCTCATCATCCTCTGTGCTGGAGGAGGGGGAAGGAAACTTCTCCAGGGCACGGATCTCCCTCCCTGGGAGGGTGGGCGAGGACACGCCGAGGTGGTGAAGATCTTATAAACCCAAATCTGGGTCAAGCCCAAAGGTCAAAAACACAACTGGCTGCAGGGTCAGAATCACAGCATGGTTTGGGTTGGAAGGGACCTTCAAGACCACCCAGTGCCACCCCCTGCCCTGGGCAGGGACAGCTCCCACCACACCACGTTGCTCCAAGCCCCCTCCAACCTGCCC
>BJBW01008716.1:0-22498 GCA_004320125.1 Scolopax mira
GGTGGGAGCTGAGCTGTCACAGCCCTCGATGTGTCCCCCATTGCTGTAATCCAGTCATTCTTGCTGTATAATTGAACCTGTTACATGCTTTTGTTTTTCTTTGCAGTGCTGCAGCGTGACGGCCGCCGCGGCGGGTGGACTGAGCCAGAGTCCCAGCAGCTCTGGTTCAGGCTGTTCAGAAGATACCTTTGAGCCCTTCAGCGAGGAAGAAGAAGCGAGAGAGCAAACTAGCTGAATCCTGTTGTTCCACAGAGGATTTAGAGTGCTCTGCTGGGTCAGACCTGTTGGAAAGCATGTCATGTTTGGCCAAAATCCTGCAGGTATGCAGAGCTTTCTGGGCTCGAGACCTGTCTTTTGCAGCTTTAAGTCAGTGCAGGGGAGACTTGAAAAATAAAAATGTAAAACTTGTGTACAGTGTCACTGCTGTGCAGAGTAACAGAACCCGAGTTTGCTGACTAGATCTGTGCTTTGCACTCTCAGGATTTGCTGTCAGCTACGTGCAGGAGGGTGTGATTTGGCCATGGAAAACCTTCCTTAGTAATCTCCTGAGCCTGAAATTCTGTTGGCTTTTTAAAAAAAAAAAAATAAATAATTTGCCAGATATCTTAACACAGTTACAGCATATCATCAGTAGTTGGGCCGTAAAATAATTTTTCTAAGGGCACAGGGAAAGTTCCAAGACTTGAAATACTTAAGAGGGTGAGATGGTATCTTAAAGCTGCGTCAGATGAGCCATGAAGAATGTGGCAGCAGGACATAAGCCAGTGACCTTCATGTCTCGTTGGGTTTTCTGCTGTCTCTGGGGCTCTCTGTCATTCTTCTACATCCTTTTTTTTCTCCCAGTTTGGTCTGGTGAATATTGTGAGTACTTGAAGAGATGGATATTTTCTTAAATCTCTTCTTAGTTTGGGAGCTCGTTGGTGTGTAGAAACATTATAGCTCTAAAGATTAACTACAACACTTTTAATATATTTTTTTTAAAGTAGTGTAGCCTTAAGATATATTTTAATGCCTATTAGCTGTTACTCATAATCTATTTCTACTCGGTTCAACTTGATCAACTGGTATATACCAATATATAATTAACCTTTTTCATAATTTAAAATTGCCAAGCTGTTTCTTTTCCTACTACAGACAAATCCAGTAAGATGTTCCTCCTGTTCCCCGTCCATCCAGTGCTTTACTGTGGATTGTTTGGGCAAAATTTGTTGTCAGATATATATATGTCAGTGAAAACACTGTTTATTGTAGCGCAGAATATAGTGTTAGATAGCAGTCCTTCAAAAATTGAATAAAGAGATGGTTATTGCCTCAATGTCTTATTCAGGCTGCGTTTATATAATTAAACTGTGTCTAATAGAATTTACTTCAGTCTTGCTTAAAATTTTTGGTCATTTACTACGATGGGTTTTAATAAACCTTTTTTTTAAAATGGAGATACAGCAAGGTTTTTTAAATTATTCTATGTCTAACCATTGAAATCCTCATTTCTGGCATCAAGGAGTACATGCTGGGAGGAATCCTTGCTGTGTGCATAGAGGTGCTCTTAGTAAATGTTACCACTTTTTATCTTCACAAAGGTTAATGTTTCATAAAATTATGGAGTCTTCTGAATACCACCGGTTAAATGAGAAACTAGGGAATAGTTTATAGAAAAATACTTTGGGAAATTGATTGCTTTCTGCTGTATATATATCTTACCCAGAAGAGCATATATAAACAACAGAAACCCTAGGAAACCTGTCATGCTGGTGTCCCCAGAGGGTCATGTTAATTTCCTTGTGTGAGCCCTGGAGTTTGCTATAGTCCCCTGAAAACAGAGCAGGGAAGTCAGATGCTTCTTGAGCACGCTCAGTATTTTGAACTGGGCCCACACATCTTGCTGTCCGTGGCAGCGACTCTTCAGACCTCTTAAATCTCTTGTCCTTGCCCACTTATTCCCTTTCACATCTTTGCTGTTTCCTCATTCCTGAAGCACAGGGGTTGTACTGGAACAAGCTGGAGAACAGGGAGCTGATACGGGTATTTTTATTTCCCCTGCCTCATGTTATTTTTTGCTTGGATCAATACTTTGAGACAGTTCTCTGAGCTCCCAAGGCTTCCTGTGCTGCCACAAATGAAGGGCCGATGGAGGGTTGAGCATAAGGGATGGGGCTGACAGAGAGAGGAGGTAGATGGAGGATAAGTTAATATTATAGGTAAAATGGAATGTGTCAGCAAGCTCTAAGCAGTAGTCTCTGTTTTTCTCAGTATATCCTATATTGTGATTAGAAATGGACGGTGTGAGATACTCTGTGGGACAGAAACTTGCTCAGTGTTTCCCCCCGAAATCACTGATACCATCTGTGTAGCCCTGTGGACTGGGGTTTCTCTTCCCCTCAACAGGGAAAACTCACAGTCAACTAGAGGATTATTTGCCTCCCTGCTTTGTTTTTCTGCAGTCCTGCTCCCTGTACAGTGGATGTTCAAAACTATCTTTTTTTGTTACAGATGATCCCCCTGAAGTAGCAGATCCTGCAGCTGTAGATGGGAATGTCAGGGGAAAGTGGATTGATCTGAAAAACGTAGAAGCTGGCATTAAGCGAGACAAATCTGTCCTCCAAACTCATGCTGGTGAGTCCAGTAACTGCAGTAGAGGGTATAATTCTTGAGCCTTTTGGAAAAGGGGATGTAAACTTTCAGCTAGACTTAAATTTGATATACAAGCTATTAAAGTTAAGCCAGATAATGAAGTATGAAGTTTCTGTTTTATGCTTTCTCAAAGGGTGGTTGGTCTCCCGTAACACATGGCTTGATGCTCCTGACACAGTGACATTATCACAAGATGTGGGTAAATACATCAAAGACAAACGTATCCACATTTTAAATTTAATCCTCAAAAAATTTAAATTTCAATCCTCAAAATTTTACTGGACTACTTAGTTTTTGTCTCTCCAGCTGTACAGGTACTGGGAGTATGGGATTTTTTCCCTCCAAAGTTAACAAGACTTCCGAATTTATTGCGTGAAATGTTTCCCCTCCCATTAATCAGTTATGTTAATTACTGATTTGCTTGTTTGCCATGTTTTAGTTCCCTTCCCAAGCTGAGGGAGGCAGCAGGGCACCAGTTTTGGCCAGAGCAATGGAGCAGCTTTAACCAAACCCCCAAGGATGTGGTGTATGGAGGAGGTGAGGGGAAGGGAGGAGAGAAGGATGCTCTTGCAGCTACCGGTTATACAAGCAACTGTGAGAGCAGATGGTGGGATCCAAGTCCTGCTTAAGTCTTTCTAAAAAGTGGGTCAAAGATACTATTTTTAATTAAAAAAGAGCAAGAAAGCTGTAGTTGAGCAAAATCTAATTGAAGCAGAAGGGGAATCTTCCTCAGTCTGTATGTACATGGAAAGTGAACAAACTCAGAAGTTTTGTAGGTGACCTGTAAGATGGAGTAACCAGGGAGATCCTCCAGCCGAGGTACTTCATGGCGTTACTTTTGCGTACAAGCTTCCTCAAACCGCCCATAAATCGTAGGAAAACATGACCTGAGATCATTTTCAGGCTATTCTTAATTGTCAGGCTCATTCACAACAGTGGTGAGTCAATGTTATGAGTTCCTGACTCATCTTCAGCATTTATCTTTCTGTTACTGGCTTTCCAAGAAGGCAGTTAATATAGACCATCTCATCTATAGTAGAGAGGCTTCTCCTGGTGAGCTCCCCTGAGATAGTCTTCCTAAAATACAGCAGAATCTTGTGACCACTTGATTCATAGAGAAATTGAAAGTTCAGAGTTGTTGAATGCATGAGAAGCAATGGTGTCATGTTGAGGAAGTTTTCCATCTCAGCAGAGCTTTCCCTTGGAAGTTATGCTTGAGAAGATTTTATCTTCTTAATGATTAAGTTTCAGATTTTTGTAGTTCTGCACAAGGGAACGTTCTTCCCCCTTCTTCTTTACCCCTCTGCTCTGCCCTGGGGAGGCCCCAGCTGGAGCACTGGGTCCAGTTCTGGGCTCCCCAGTTCTAGAAGGACAGGGAACTGCTGGAGAGGGGACAGCAGAGGGCTACAGAGATGATGAGGGGCCTGGAGCATCTCTCTGATGAGGAAAGGCTGAGGGACTTGAGTCTGTTTAGTCTGGAGAAGAACAGACTGAGGGGGAATCTGATCAGCACCTACAAATACTTCAAGGGTGGGTGTCAGGAGGATGAGGCCAGTCTTTTCTCAGTGGTGCCCAGGGACAGGACAAGAGGGAACTGGAACAAACTGGAGCATAAGAAGTTCCATCTAAACATGAGGAGGAACTTCTTTGCTGTGAGGGTGGCAGAGCCCTGGCAGAGGCTGCCCAGGGAGGTGGTGGAGTCTCCTTCTCTGGAGACATTCAAACTCCCCTGGACACGTTCCTGTGGGACCAGCTCTGGGTGGGGGTTGGACTGGATGGTCTCCAGAGGTCCCTTCCAACCCCATTATTACAACTTAGTAATTCAGTACTTGGGAGCCCCCAGACCTCTTACAATTTCATCAGTTGGAGATAGAATAATCTTTTTGTTCGTTTCTTTTTCCTGCAGTGTTAGAGGCAGCAGTGAGAGCTGTTGAAAGGTGTCATTTAGAGGCCTAGCAATGTTCGAGCAGCATCAGGCAGTTTTGTGGCTGAAGTGCAGCTCAGTCAGCATTCCCCACTTCACCCTCATTGTTGCTGTGATAGGGGTGTCAGTGGTGGGAAATCTAAACAAGGCCAGTGTAGATACAGACAAATAAATAGCTGTGGTTCCTGCTGCTGAGGTGGAAGATGCTGATGGGTACAGGCAGATGTGTGTGCACTGAAGGGAAGTGTAAGTGTTTATTTTTCTGCATCGGACTCTTTCCAGCTTGTCCAGAGTATTTCTGAGTAGATCTAGTTTTTATATTCATGTTGTGAGCAACTTTTCATGTGTCCAAGCATTTAATTACTGACTTACCTAATAGGAGTTGTAGTACTTTATTAAAAGTATTTGTTAAAAGTAGTAGTAATGTGTGCATAAGAATTGAGGAAACCTCCTCCTGCCCTGTTTGGAGAAGGGAGCAGGGATCCAATAGTCTGTACTGGCTCTTCCCTGTTCCTGAGCTTTTCGGTGCCAAAGCTTATGATGCAATAACATGGATGGGCCAGGGGATTCCTGCAGACCTCGTTAGGCCCTGGCATTCCAGACTTCTCTTCTGATTCTCTAGTAAAATGGTATTAATGTGGGCTAGATGGGGAAATTCCTCCCAGCAACATCTAGATGGAAACACCTGCTTGTAAAGCGAGTTCATCTACTTCATTAACACCTGCATGGAATTGGGAAATAATGGCTTCTTTCAAAAGACGTGTGTTCTGCAAGGTCCTTGTCTCTTCTTGTCTCATCTCAGTAATGTTGGTGGAAGCTGAGTGTATCTTCACAGTGCTGGAGGAACTTTATTGGCTTTAAATTCATATTTGTAATAAATAGCCTGATACCTTTGACTCTTTCTAACAGTTCTGTGTTTTATCTGCACAAATCTTTCAAATGTTGTGTTTGCAGATTGGGCTGTTCCAGCAAGTTAATCAGAGTGGCTGCATTCAATTGTATAAATGCAGGTAATTAGGAAAATGTTATCTTGAGATGCGGAGTTAAAGTCTTTCTGAAGAGCAGTTATCAGTTTCTGCCTTCTGCAATTATCTCTTTTTTAACCATTTTACATTTTTTTCCTCCTCTTAAAATAGAGTATTAGTACAGCATAATAAGAACAAAACGCCTGCTTATTTTTCTATTAAATCAAAGTTGGACATCAAAGGCAAAGGAAACTC
Source organism: Scolopax mira (assembly GCA_004320125.1). Classification (NCBI taxonomy): domain Eukaryota; kingdom Metazoa; phylum Chordata; class Aves; order Charadriiformes; family Scolopacidae; genus Scolopax; species Scolopax mira. The sequence goes on from BJBW01008716.1 coordinate 5,776, forward strand.
AATAAAGATTTTCTTTTTCTCCCTTCACTTGCGTAGATTTAGAATGTCATGTTTAAAGCTGTAATTGCTTACAGAAGGCAAACTGGATGTAGGTCACTTAGCTCTAAATCCCAGAGCGTGGTTGAGATCGCAGACATGGAGCTGGTTTCTCTCTGTTGGCACATGCTGAGAACCAGAGCAGCTTCTTGGTCTGCTTTGTTGCTCTTGATGTTCTAAATATTCCCTGCTTGGTGACCTCACTGCTGTGTGACACCTGGCTCTGGTTTGAGGGCTGGTCTGGTGGCTGGTTTTGCTCTTGTCACCTGCTCCTGCCTTACTCCCCTCCAGCAGAGGGTGTGAGGATGCGGGACTGGGGGCAGCCAAGCATCAGCAAAATGCTCTCCTGGAAGAATAACTGGTGCTGGCAGGGATTCTCTGCAGACAGACACGCGGTGACATTTAAATCTGCCACCACAAATGGAGATGGAGCAGTGGAGCATATCTGGTTCAGAGACAGAAAGGAGGGAATAGGGGAAAGACACAAGAAATAAAACCAACCAGCAGAGCAAGTGCATCAGTCCCCTTGTCCACAGCACGTTTCCTTCAGCTGAAGGACAGGTGAACCTTGGAAACAGAGGAGAAAATGTGAAAGTGTACATAGTCCCCGTGCAGTTACCTGTTAACTTCTCAGAATTTAATGTGCACTGACTTTTCTCATCATCTTCTGGTTTCAGTGAAATCGTAGTCCTTGATCATTTGTATTCTTTCTGAGTTTATTTACTGTTGAATGCGAATTAATATTAAACAAGTAGCTTTTTGACATTGTAGGTGTGTGGTCAGGTTAAAAAAAATTGCTGTAATTTTTGCTAGTGTTTCTTGTAATGTATACACATACCATTTACTGGCTGTCAGAGTGGAGGCCCGGAAAGGGACCGCTGCGTTAGCACTGTCTGTGTACAAAGGTGTTCATGGGACTTCTGCTTCTCACTGTAATGTTTTGTCTCCTCATTTCTCCTTTAATTACACCATTAAATTGTTTAGTTGGGTTTCAGCAGTCACATAAAAGCTGATTCTGTGTAATAAAGGTAGAGAGGTACTCTGAAGAGTTGAAACCAGTGGTATCTCTTGAGGCCATCGCTGTGTGCTGATGCTCATGAAATATTGTGATTGTAACACAATTACTCAGGTGAGTAATAAGCTGCATTGATTGACTGGGTTTAAGCCCATGGAAAATCTCCCACTAAGCGTGGAGTGAAGCTGTAAATCCATCCTCACCTCCCCTTCTGAAGTGTAATCTCTCAGATTTTATTTATAACACGCCACTGGGAAGGATGGGAGAAGATGAAGGGGTGAAAAGGTATTGTTTAAACAAGGTCATATAAGAATTTAGGAAATGATCATTGAAGCTTTAGAGAAAAGTATTTTCTAACATAATATACATTTCCTCAAAAAAAACCAAACACCCAAAGATGCTTAACTATAGTTGTAGAATACATCTGAGGTGTTTTCCTCACTCAGCAGAGACTGCTGCTAATTTTTCAGTGTCTTATGAATTGCTCCTCAGAGTTACCAGAGGAGTAGCTCTCCTTAAACGTGAATTCATTTTGCTTTAGCAAGTTGCAGTTTCAGGTAGGAAGAAGCTAAATCTGTATTAGGCAGTCATGGAAACTCGTTTTATTTAATGCCATGGTATTTAAGTACTTGCTTGAATAATGTGTTTGTGCCTTATCATTAAGTAATCTAATTCTTTAGGGTTCTTATCCCTTCTCCTCTTTGGAGACTATTTCTAGAGACATTTCTCGTGCGAGTCCCTAGAGTTATCATCCAGATTTTCATTGAAATTCCGCGCTGCTCTTATTACACTCATTGCTTCTAGGCTTGATGTTGGGGTTGGTTTTTTTATGAAATAGATAAGATGAGGTCGCCCAGATACAAGACCAGTAATTCCTCTCTTTCCCTGATACAGTAATTGAGGCTTTTGTTTGGTTGCTTTGTGCCTGGCAGCCACGACCGAATTATCTGATGGAGAACTGGGTGCTCTGTGGTCCTTCTGCTCCCGGAGGCTGTGTCGGCTGCGTCGGGAGCTGGTCTCTGAGGAGGCAGGTGGGGCCACGTGCAGAGAGCCACGGCGTGCACCCGTGGCACAGAAACCAGGGACCAGTGACTGGAACTGCAGTGTTCCTCATCGCCTCGTTAACAGAGTCCACCTGGAAAACATCAGACAGACTGTTAAGCAGGTACTGCAAGGAAAAAAAATAATTACCTAAGCTTTTGGGAGAACCGCTGGGAAAAAAGCTGTAGAATCATAGAATTGTTTAGCTTGGAAAGGACCTTTAAGATCATCGAGTCCAACCATCAGTCTGGCTCCCATAAAACCACCACTAACCCATACCTCTGAGCACGATGTCAACCCCTCTTTTAAATCCCTCCAGGGATGGTGCCTCAACCCCTGCCCTGTAGTAAAGGGTCAGGTCGGGCAGACCTTACTGATGCTCAGGCCTCTGAAAGAGATTTTTTTGGCTTGATGTCTCCAGATTGAACTTTCTCATCTTTTTGTCACAGAGAGCTGTAGAGCTGCTGCTACTGAATAATCAAGTCGATGTAAAATATTGTCTGGTGCTTAAATAATGACTTGTGTCACTGAGTGATGCTGGGATGGTCAGTTATTGCAGTTCACAGTAAACCCTGCATCAGCTGAAGGAAAAAACCTTGTTTTCTGTTAATGTTTGCACCTATTATTTGTAGAAGTATTCTGCATATTATGTGATCACTTACAAAATTCAAGTGCTTTTCTTTTCCACCAGCCTAGTGTTTTTTCCCCACTGTAGGAAAGGCATTCTGACACAGCTCGTCCCTTCAGCATCCAAGAATCTCCAGACTGGTATTTTGGGTCTGTGTTTTTTTTGTTTGTTTGTTTGTTTTGGCCAATGATACTTTCATTCTTCCTTTGTGCTTGCAGATAGATTTGAATATGGGTTTATGTGAATTTGAGCAGTGACCGTTACCTAAAGATGTGTCTGCCCATAAATCTGGGCCTTGACAAATGTCTGTACTTTGTTTGAAATCAGTACAGAACATCTGCATCTGGGAAGGTGTTTCTGATCAAAAAAAAGAGCTTGGAAGAGTAATTACAGTCATTTATTTTGTTTTATCTCCACCACATTTGCTGGCTTTAATTTATTGCCCTATAGTGCAGTAAAAGTGATAATGTATTTCTCTCCAGAGCCTGTGCCAGGTGAGCAGGGACCAATACTTTTGAAGTCACTTGTCCTGATGATTGTTTCAGGATTCCTGTTTGTTTAAATTGTTTTGAAATTTCAGCAATCTGCGCTCTTTTATTGTATTAATGGCAACCAAGCCACCATCCCAGTTTTGTAGAAGTTTTACTGCCTCTTTGTTTGTTTTAGTGCAGTAATACGTTTTCAGAGAGCTGTGACTTTGAGTGCTATGTCTCTTTGCTTCTCTTTCCCTCCACATAATGACATTTTTATGCAGAGAAGAAATCGAGGAAGAAGATGGTGGAGAGACTTGAGCTATGACTTTCTAGGATTGATTCCACTGCTTTTGTAGCAATTTATTGCATTTATGGAACCAGGTGGAATCTGTGTAAATTAAACTAGAGGAAATTATTTCACAAATACTGGGATTTGTGTAGTGCTGTTAAATGCACTTAAGGTTTCATGATGGATAAACTCGTGTAGGAATTAATCAGTGGCACTGTTTATCTTACAAAGAAAACTGTATAATTTTGTTTGCAGTCTGACTCGGAGCTGCATATATATATTTGAACTTCAGAGTTTATTTGCCTCTTAGAATTTATAAAGATAATCTTACCCTCTATGGTTGTGGCAAAATTGTAATTTGTCCTGAGCATCCACCTAGGCTCAAATGAGTTATGCTAATTGAAACAATTTTTTTTCCTAGTGTAACTGTACCCTCACAGTTGGTCCTGGCTGGTCACTGATGTGTTGCTTGGCAATCAAATGAATTCCTTAATTTTGACCTTTATTTCTGTGAAAGAAGGCAGAAAGTCCATGCAGCCTCAAGCATCAGGGAAGCTTTGCATATTGCAAGAAGAAATATGGGTCAGTGCTGTGGTTCACAGCTGTGGATAACTGAGAGGAGACCACCTTGCTCTCTCCAACTCCCTGAAAGGAGGGTGTAGCTGGGGAGGGTCGGTCTCTTCTCCCAAGAAACAGGTGATGGGACAAGAGGAAATGGCCTCAAGTTGTGCCAGAGGAGGTTCAGATTGGAGATTAGGAAGAATTTTTACCTGGAAAAGGTTATTAAGCCTTGGAATAGGCTGCCCAGGGCAGGGGTTGAGGCACCATCCCTGGAGGTGTTCAAAAGCTGGGTTGACATAGTGCTCAGAGCCATGGGTTAGTGAGGGGTTTTATCAGAGTTGGGTTGATGGTTGGACTCGATCTTAAAGGTTCCTTCCAACCCAGACAATTCTATGATTCTAACTTTAAACGAAACCAAGTTGTCAGTGCTGGAAGGGGTAATACCTGGGGAAAAGCAAATATATTTAGCATGAACACATTCAGACAGGCTCATCTGGATGATAATGAGACCAGGATTATGAGCTAATGTACAACTGCCTTCAAAAGTGGTTTTTTTTTTTTTTGCCCTAAGACAGTCTCTATATCTGTATTTTTGATGATTGTTCTGAAGTGGGTGGCCACCTTGCTAGGACAGACATTGCTCATTGCATCAACATCTCATCTTTCAGGTGACAGAAGCTCAAATCCACGAACCGTCAGAGTGCCCTGAGTGTCAGAAGAAGGAAGCAGAGTTGGCCAAGATCGCCTTTCTCAGACGAACAAAGGTTCTAATGGAAAGTGCTTTAATCCAAGAGAAATTGGAAGAACAGGTTTACTCCAGTGTAAGCAAATGCTGTTTAAAAAAACCCTCCACATTGTGGTATATTTTATACATAGTGTACCTAAGGAATCTATGAGCCAGGTTTCCCCCTGGTTTATGGCAGTGAGATTGGGTTGACCTGAGCGTAGTGCATGTCAAAAGAGAATTTGTCTCCATATCATTAATAAAATGCTTGGGACTAACAGACTGGTCAAGTCCTCTGAGCTTGTCTGATTTATGAAAGCTGAAGGTCTTTCCCAGGATGTCCTAGAATTTGGGAACATCTTAATTATTTCTCCACAACCCATGTTGTGATGGGCTGTCCAGGCAAAATGGTAAATAGCGGGTAATTTAGGGAATTTCTGGGGTCTTGTGTGGCTGTTCCTCAGGATGATCTTCCTGAAGGAAGAGCTCTTCTCTTGCTTTTGGAAGGGAGTCGGATGGAAAGCAGTTTGTCTCTGATGAAGAAGCCGTACTCTCTGAAGCCCTGAGATCTGTCTTTGTGTGTTTGTGGGCAGGGTGGGGATTTGTGTGCTGTACAACACGTTCCTTTTTTACCTAAAAACGCCAGTCCCCTGATTTTTGACTCCCATTTGCTCCATACCTAATATCTAAGAACTTCAGTCTCGAGTGAGGCTTCACTTTTTTTCTCTTGTTTTTCTCCCAGCTTCCCTGCAAAGTCCAGCTGCTTTTTCCTCCCTTTCCTTAGGGGTAAAAACCTCTTTTATGGGGTAAATCACTGTCCCCACAAAGTGATTTTGCTGCTCAACAAAGTGAGATGCAGTTCAACAAAGTTTTTAAACGGGATGCCTTAAAAATCCAGCAAAATTGTGCTGATGAGCACTGCCTACCAGTTGCTTCTGAGGGACTGGCTGTAGCTGCCAGCGGGAGGCCTGTGATGCAGGGCAGGAGAAAGGGCACGAATGCAAACCCGAGTAATTATTGTGCTTCCTTTTTATTTCAGGATGTGCTTACACGAATAGGAGAAGCGCTCGGAAGCTTTCCCAAACCATCAGAGGATTCCAGGAACTTATGGCAAAGGCTGAAAGGTCAGAAAATATAAGGCCTGAAGGTAGTAACAGCAACTCAAGGACAGAAAGAGCTGGGAGAGTCTTCTGCATGCATTGTGTGCCGAATGCCAACAGCTGTGACTGTAACCTGTTCTGGCAGTGATAAATCGGGGGGTGGTTTAATATTCTTGCAGGTGGAACCAGATATGCCCAGTGTGCCAGCGTCTGGGATGTGATTCCTCTCTTTATTCTTCCTAAGTGCAAATGTTGCAATATATTGTAATCCAACAATACGCATTTTTCAAATTACGGAAGCCAACGCTGTCTATTATGAACCTGACAATAATAAGTATTGTGTTTTTGTGGGATTGCTTGTGGGATTTCAGAGCAGCTCCCAGCTGCTTCCGTCCATAAGAAAAATAAATGATTCCCTTTTTCAGGGCAGGGAGGTGTAATTACTGGATTTCAGCTCAATCGCTTCCTCTTCCCTTTTAAATTGAAAGTGAGAGCCCCAGGTGGAGGAAAAAAAGAAGGTTGCAAAGTAACTATAGAACGGAGTCAAATTAAATGAGATATTTATAGAACTGAAATAATGAGACTATAACAGAAATTAATCAGCAAGACTGAGGATGCCAACAGGACAAGAAATGATAATAAATTAATCATAAGGCCTATACAAAGTGGGTGTCTAGGAAGAGAAAAAACAACATAAATTAAAATTGGAATAAGATGCCAAATAATATTTTTTACTGTTTTTTGAATATACTTTGGAATTTGCTGTAACTTGCTGTGGTTTTTTTTCCAAGATGAAAAATCTACTATGTTTCTAAGAATAGATCTGGGGGGAAAGGTTGGTATTGAGTTCACATGCAGATAAAATGGCTTTATGCTGGGGGTCTCAGTGGGTCGGACGACAAACTCATCTTTGTCGTAGCCTCAGAAGGTGTGTGCTGATTTGGGGGCACAAATGCAGCCCACCTTTCTGGTTACTGCTGATGGCAGGAGCTCACCACGTTGCTCTTGCAGCAACCTTGTGGCTGTTAGACTTGGGTGAGTCATAAAGTTACTAACTCTTGTTAAAACTCCCCAGTTTCCTGCCTTGTGTGCACTTAGATCTCTGAAGGCTCTGGGTGTCTTGGAGGAATGTGCTTATCTATGAACTCTTACTGCATTTTTGTCACAAAGGAAACGGGATTAAATCTTGCCGTTGCATTTTATTTTTCCATTTTGGGGATGAGAATGTGTACTGTTAAAGTTGGTTTTGTATTTTATATCCATGTAGATCTTTTCTTTTGTATGCTATGTGTTGTTTATAAGAGTGCTTGAGGGGCTGTTCAGCCTCTGGTTTCTTTCACTTCCCACAGATCAATGGAAAACTGAAAAGCAATGCCAGCCTATAGAAGTAGCTACACCTGCCTGCGTTGGCAAATTTCTGCCATTTGGTGCTTACAAACCTACCTTGAATGATTTCCCTGGGAATTGATGCTGAGTAGGTCAAGCCCCAAGTGGAAGCACAATGCAGCCAAATATTGTTCAAAGCTGGTTGTCCCTGCTGCGTCGTCAGCACTTTATTCTGGTTCCTTGGAAACAGCAAGTTTACTATTCCACCAAAAATATTCCCCATAGCTTGGCTTTAACTTTGGAATTGTCACTGCACGTTGCATAGCTCCATATATAAGGAATAAACTGCTGCTCCTTTCTTCCCATTACTCTGTAATCCCTGAAATCTCCTGCCTTCTGTTCTCAGAGACCTTTTCTTTTAGATGCTCTGTCTCTGTTCCTTGTTTGCTTTGGTCTATGCTCCCTCTTTCACTCGAACCTTTTGAGGTCTCTAAGAACCTGCTTAAAACTAGGCAAAGGCTGCTCGTTATTCCATGTGAAGTCTGGTAAGGGCTGTTGGATACAGAAATGGGGGCCAGAAATCCTTTGAAAAATGTGATTTTGTTGTTACTGCCAATGAACAGGGCTTCCAGGCCTTGCAGAAACCACAGCAAGTGAGTTCCAGGGCTCTATGTATACATGGCTTATTTCTCTAAGTAAAAAAAGACATTTTGATATTTTTCCTTCCAGTGCATGGATGCTTCCTAGAAACACTGAGATATGTCTCTGCAACTCTTGACAAGCCTTTAGGCAAATACAGCGAACGATGAGCTATTTGGGTCAGGCACCTGGCAGTGTTTGTCTGTGAAACGCTGTTCATACTCGCAGAGCAGAGTGGCTGAGCAGTTCTTACTTGTTTGCATAAATGTTACAAAGACAACTCAGATGGCTCCTCTGGAAAATCAAAGCACACACTTTGCTTGTGTCTGTTGTGTGCATTCTCCTACTGCTCGCTCGGGCTCTTTCATTTTTTTTATTTTTTTTTTTGAATCAAGAGTGACTCTGAGATCTGAGTGTTTTCTTGTAGCAGCTATTAGGGATGTACAACAGAACAAATGATGCCAGTCTCTAAATAATTTATTTCGTAATCCTGCCATGTTTGAGACTAGAGATCTAAAAACTCTGACATGGAGAACGTGGAGGGGGGTGGAAATAAAAGTAGATCATGTCTCTTCCTTCCCCCCCCATCCTCAGCAGTAGATTTTTTCTTTTGATCCCAGGAAATGCTCTAAAACTATGATCAAGAAATATTTATTCACCTGCTCCCTTGTTTGTGCCTGCTGGGGTGTGAAAGGAGTGGGGTAGAAGAAGAGTGACTGATGTGGCAGCAGCTGTAGCTCTGAAACAAATCACCCTCCCTGGTAAAAGTACCTTGGAGCTTTCCTTTTCTGCCTCTCCTGCTCGATGGAGTTGCATTATTTAGTTCTCTGGATGCTTTGTAGCAGAGTTTATGGCTTTGAATTTGGTGTAAGTGCAGAAGGGGTTTTCTTATATACATTGTGTTATATTATGTGTATGCTGAAAACTGGTTGTGTGATGTTATATGTTATAACTGACCCTTTGGATAAACTTACATTCCTCAAATTATCCTTAAAATCAGTTTCCTGTGACAGCAATGATGTAACTTTCACTTGGCCCAGCTTTCTCTATAAAAAAAAAAAAAAAAAAGAACCTGGCTTCCAGGCTCAGTCATTTCTTGGTCTTGTTTCTAACCAGCTGTTGGCTGTGGGACTTAGCAGTTGTTTCTCTCCTGGGAGGAACTTCCACCTCACTCCCAGTTGGCTACTGGGGGGCGTTTGAATGGGACTGGAGTTTCAGTGCAATTCATGTGCCTGGATATGAACTGGGAACAAAGACAAGCACGTCTGAGTACTGATTTCCAGCTGCTTGGGAGATGTGTAGTCCCAGGATGGTTGTCCAGTAGTCTGTGCCTTAATCCTGAACGCTTTCTCTGAAGCCATAATGAAAACTGAAATTGTAATTGTAATTTTATTACCCTTCAGGATGGTTTTTGGAGAAAGACTTTTTATTTTTTCCACTCGGTAAGAGCTAACCCAGACACTGTGTGTAAATTGTCCCTGCCTGTGACAGAGCTGGTATCTGAATGCCGCTGTGTTTAAAAAATGGGTTTTAATTTTGTGAATCCCTATATTGGTGTTATGGTTACTGAATTTGTGTCGTTTTTACACAACTAGCTCTTCCCTTTTCCTCCAGATCTTTGCCTGCACCGACAGCAGCGTGGTCTGTACGGGGGAGGCTGGGAACCGAGGGGGGTGTATTCCTTCTGTCAGTAAGGTATAGCTCCCTCTCTTTCAAAACCTATAGGATTGATCAGAGCACCTTAAAAAAACATTTTCTGGCTTCTGGGTGTGGATATTCACTGCTTATTTATTTTGTAATAAAATAGTACTGTTTGTTCTCACATAGACTTGTGTGTATGATCCATAAATACGTTTGTAAAATATATCTGTAGCTCGTAACAGAATCCTTTAGAATATTCTGTCAAAAATTCATATTTTTAGTTGATAGCACTTTAAGAACATTGACATCCTTCATCTTGACATTTTTAAATAGAACATTTTTTTGCCTACAGAAGTAAGTTTACAGCATCATCACAGTATTATAGCTTGTTTAAAAATACAGACAGCATTACTGGTAATTGCAAGCAAGCTATATACTTGAGCAGGGTTTTTTTTTTTTTTGTCGTTTTACAGGTTTTCTACTTTTTAAAACAATTACGTGTGTTAGTATTACATCCATCACTTTGTTAGAAAAGAACTACTTCCGTGTGCTACTCACACTAGATCCGTTGTTTTCCTGGGCTGTAATATGACAAGCTATGAAAATAGAAACACACCATCCTATGGTTGGTTTTTTTAAGAAAAAAAAAGACAAGACAAGCCTAGTTTAAAAAAAAAAAAGTGCGTTAGGCTTGTTCTTCCCTTGGTGAGTCTGGGTTCCACTAACGCTGGTGTCCTTAATCCACTTGTGGCTGTAACAGCACCAGCACCTCTGGCAAAGAGGGAACAAATCCTGATTGACCCCCTGGGGACACACGCAGGGCTCGGTCCTGTGTCCCTCCTGCTGGGGACACACAGAGTTCCTCAACTCCAGGCTTTCAGCCCAGGCCGAGCAGCTGGGAATCTGATTTACTTCAGACTCCCGATTTGGATTTGGACATCTTCAGATGGGGTGTGAGGCAATGCTGATGTCTATGGGCTGCTGGGGGTGGGGTTAAACCCAAACCTGACCCTCTGCCTTCCACGGGCCGCTGGGCTTCGGAAAGAACGCGAGCGGCAGGTTTAAATTACTGCTTTAGTCATACAGTAGAGAGTAAAAATACATGGTTGTGTCGGTCTTACTTTGCACAAATGAGACTAAATATATAAATATATATATATGTATGTATAATAAAGCTGTAGGAAATCTCCAAACTGCTAACAACTCTTATAAATGAGAAAAAACAAGGATATACTTGCTTGGAAATTTCATAGCTGCTGTTCTTTGACTGTTTTCAGGTAATGGGAGAGTATTTCATGGTGGATCCTCTCTTTTTTATGAAACAAGTCCAGGAGTGCTTTGAAACATGCTCTTTTCCTGGTCTTTCTGATACTCCTCTTGTGCTTTCTGCAGTTGTTTCCCTCTCAGTTTCCATTTGTGAAAACAGTAGGTCACTATGGAAGTGGTTACCAACGAGAAAAGGATAACCAGCACGACTATCAGTGCGATAGTGGACGAGAGGGACCCCTCCAGCTGCTTCGTTTCAGCGTCTCTCGTTGTGTTTAGTTGGGCAAAGTTGTCATAGTCTGAGGCCAAAAGTGCAGGTACAGGAACTTCTTTGAACTTGGGCCTCATTGGGACTCCGGGGGGGTTCTCACTCAGTCAGAATTCCTGAAGCAGCGAGGACTACGGTTCCCTCCTCAGCAGGGGCATCTGTGAGACAGTTTTCTCCTGGGGTTCTCCGGGCAGAGGTGATGCTCAGGAGCTCTGCTTGGTCAGGGGGGTGTTGAAAGAAGTGTGTGCCCCCCAAAGTTCACAGCACAGCGCATCTATAGAGTTGTACAAGTTTCTACTTGCTGCCTCCTTTCTCAGAGGGGTGGAGGAAGCTCCTCAGCTCACTGCCCGTTTGTGATTCTTTGTTTTCTCAAAGAGATAATTGAAGAAAATCAAATCAATTTTCTGGTAGCGTTGTGGTGGCAGGGCTTATCCTCGGGCTTAAAAGCAAAACAAGTGCTGCAACAAGTGTAGCTCCTATCTCATGAGTTTGTTCAGTGAGAGGTTGTTTTTCTTCCCCTGAATGTTCCCCAAAGAGAGTGAAATCAAAGGCATATTTTTTTGCTGAGGGGCAGGCTTGGTTTTGCTAACATCATAGGCATTAACAAAATTGGCTACAAACTGGGAGCTCTCATGTTAATGAAGGGTTTCCATTTTCCCCTCTTCTTTGATATTTGCTCTTAGACTTGGTGTGTCTGAAGAGGATTTTGATTTGGGGATTTTGTCCTCGTTGTACAGGAGTTCAGGAGATGTCCTCACTGATGGCAAATCTGGAGAACTGACCTGGGTGAAAAACGACACAGGATTATTTAAGAGGTGAGCTCCCCTGAGAGCAGTGAGCTGTAAGCTAGAATTTAAAAACCTTACTCTCTCGTAATTCGGATAGAATTTCAAATACATTTGAGGCACTTGGCTTTGAGACATGGTGCGTGTGACAAATCCTGAAATATTTACTCATCTGAGCGGTTCTGAGCTCAAAGAGTTGGTTTGGGGAAGGTAAAGAACTGATCCTCTTCCCCACCCTTCCCTCTTCCGGATCTTCATCTCGGAGTGACGTCTGATGGGGAACAAGGGGGGCCTCTTCTTACTGATTTCTGCTTCCCCTCAGGGCAGCAGGATACTGACTATTCTTTCTTTAGACTATATTTTCTCTGATATTGGTATTTTAATCCGAGGAGCTGCATAAGTCGCATTTATGGAACGACTTATTTCAAATAACAGATTGCTCCAAACCCCCTCCACCCCACTCCCAAATGCTTTGAGCCCAAAATTAGGTTTCCAAGATCTTGCCTCATAACTGTTTGTTCGGTAGGATGCAATTCCAGCTCATCCTCATTAGAGGAATCTGTGGTTCATCCCACTTTTAGGCTACCGGAGAACTGAGGGTCTCTCTTACTAATTAACAGCACGTGCTTGCTCGTAATAAAGACTGTTTACTCTAGATTAGCACCCTGTTGATGGTAGAAGATGTAAATGAGCAGTACTTGCCAGTTTGGAACAATATGTTCACGCAGTTAAAAATAAATGTTGATTTTAAAGAAAGTTTAAAAGCCAGATTTTAACTGTAGTTTAGGACCAAAAAAAAAAATGTTTGTAAAGCTGATTGAAAGTTCATTTCCCATAAGGGAGCAAGTGCAATGTGCAATCTCTGAGGAGTGTCTACACGTTGTGCAACTGGCAAGATGTATTTCGTGAGGTTATGACAACAGAATATTTTAGTGCCAACTGCAGCCAACATCTTTCTCAAGTAGCCCAAAGAAAGAAACTGCAATAAAAGAACTTCAGACGCTGCAAAATGCCCTTCTGATAGATGGAGTAGCCAAGTGTCCACCACCCACGTGGAAGTCCAGGAGGTGGAATGTCTCAGCACTCATGACAATCGGATCTTGTCATACTTGCCTGAACCTGGCTCTCATCTCCTCTGTGTCCGCAGCTCTCTGTTCCTGTGGGGAAGATGGGAAACTATTAGGTGAGTGGATGGTGTTTGTACCTCCATTTCCCCATCAGTTCAGGTATGTTTGTTTTCAAACACAAAACAGGAATGCTTTTAAAAATCTTAAGTCTGCAAAGTACGGCTTCTGCTCCGGCTGCGTTTCAGGGGAAGGAAACTGCTTTTATGGACAAATCTCTGCTGTTCAGAACGACAGAGGACTCTGTTCCTGGCTCTGCTGCAAGCTCTTGAGTGACTCTGACCAAACCAGTGTGTGTGTGGGCAATAGGGCAACGCTGTCACCACTTTCCAGTCTGTTTTGCTTTTAAGCTTCTTGAGGGCCAAGAATGCTTTTTCTGTTGCTTATGGGTGACTTGGTGAACGGGGTTGGCAAGCACAGGGGGCAGGGTGGTGTGGAGGAGAGAAACCACAAAAATGGCAAAACGTGGCTGAAGGGAAGACAAGTGTCTGTGCAGGAGTAAGCAAGTGCCAAGAAAAAGCTTTATGGGAGAAGCTCTTGCTTTTTCCTGGGAATCAGTGTGGCCGGGTGTCCATCTGAAAGGCCATTCCCTCAGAATGGGCAGAGTGGGGAGAAAAAAAAAGAGGCCTTTATGAAGTTGCAAGGTGATGGTCTTGCTGGGATCACAGATGTGGTGTGCACGGCCAGAGTGCTGTTGTGGGAGCTCAGGAGAGCAGAGCCTGGCCTTTTCAGGGACCTGACTGGAAAATTCTCATGTAGAACACTTTGGAGAGAAGAGGGATCCAGGAGATGTGGTTGATTTACAAGGATCACCTTCTCCAGATTGAGGAATGGTCCATCCCAATGTATGGAAAATCAAGTGAAGGTGGCAGGAGGTCTGCATGGATGAAGGAGAAGCTCCAGACAACTCAGACAGGAAAAGGAAGTGTGCAGGAAGACTGGTGGGAAAGTGTGGCACAGCGAGGACTCACCCTTCATCTGAGAATTACTGAGTTATGGAACACTCGAAGAGACTACTGAACCCATGGGAGATAGTGGAATACACCTGTGAGGTGCTGGGGAAGCTGGATGGCGTCAGTTCAGAGGGACCTCAACAGGCCAGAGAAGTGGATGGAGAGGAACTTTGTGAAGTTCAACAAGGGGAAAGGCAAAGACCTGCCCCTGGAGAGGAACCACCTTGTGCAAAAGTACATGCTGGGGCCAACTTGAAATACATCAAACTGGCTGGAATGTAGCTTTGGAGAAAAGGAACTGGGGGTCCTGGTGGGATACCAAGCTGAACGTGAGTTGGACCTCTTTACTCTGCTTAACTTTTGAGAAGACCATTCATGTTACTGTAATGACTTAAGTGCCCACTGGAGACAACACAAACAACATGTTTCTACTTGAGACAGGTTCCAGTGACTGAAGTTTCAATGTCAATGCTTTCTCAGGAGGAAACTTCCCAGTAAAACAAACCCCAAACATTCTGCCTTGTCCGTTCTCTAATTTAATTCAAACAAGAGAAAAGAAATTCTTTTTGCATTGTTTTGTTGTTTTTGTGTGAGTCATAAGTCTCCAGTGTATTTTATCTGAGTGTTAAAAACATGCAAGCTAATATCTCAGGACTTTGCACATTTAATTCCCATTAACGTTTAATAGAATATATTGGAAAGGTTCAGGCATCAGGTATTTACAAATATATTTGGAGTGATTTATATTTTTTTTTGGTCTGGAAATACTGTTTTGTTGGAAGAAACTTTTCATGACAACATATTAGAATATCTGTAAACCGAGTCCATTTCTATAGCTTTTGCTGAACTAGTGATGTTTTCCTGTGGTAGATGAAAGCTGGGGATGTGGTCTGTGCCCTTGCCTAGAGATGGGCTTTGGATGGTGTTTCCACGTCTCCCTTTTTTAGCAAGCTGATGTTTAAAGTAAAACACCAACTTGGCATAAGGTGGGGAGTACATTACAATAACAAAAATCAGTTTCTCAAACATTAATTCAGGTCAAATACCGAATTACTGAAAAGAGATGAGAATGGCTGATCGACAGCTTTTTGATTTCACTGAGGCTCCTCCCTTTTTATAAGAGCAAAACTTGCCTCAGTCTGCTGGTGGCTTGGTAACAACCATGTTATTATCCATGTTACATTAAAAGGAGTAGTGATGATTTGCATTGAATCATTAAAAAATGAAAATGGCGTGCGGGAGACCGGACTTGTCTGAAGCAGTAATGAGGGATGTTTGGGGTTTTTTTATTGTTGGGATAACTCTGTTTTCTGATTCTGTGTTTCAGTTAAAGGAAGGACTGAGTTTGGTGAAGGTTTGGAATCTTCAGCTTCCCTGAAGAGATGAAGGCCAGAAATGACACGTGAGCTACTGCAGTTTTGTAGGTTAAGTAGGAAGTTGACTGCATGTACCTGACCTTTAGGCCAACTCAAACTTTCTTTCTTTGACTTCCTGATTCTATTTATTGAGTAAGAATGGTTGATAAGGACACATAAACCAGCAGAAAGTGAGAAAAATGTAGAATGCAGGTCTCGAATAAAAACATATTCAGATGGTAAAGATGACTGACCTGAAACTAAACCTGCTCCTTGTGAATTAATATAGAAAATCCCTTTGATTTCAGTAGCAGGAGAATCTTTTGTGGCTGTCTCTGTGTGTGCCTCTTTCATGTACTCACACACACATACACTGTGTATTTTCAAATGCTGAGTTACTTCTAGCATTTATATCACCTTAAATATGTATTGGCTATTTAATAGAGTTTTGGGCTGGCTTGCTTTCTGCCTTCAGCCTGTGTGCAAATTTCCCGGCTGCCTTTCAGATTGTCTCTTCCCCTTTTATTGCATTACAGAAGATTGTGCCTCCTTTTTCTCAATTTGCATCTTTTTGATGTAAACCCGTTTGTATGAACTGTATCCATCATGCTGTAAAGCTGATACGGGAGCGATTCTTTTTCTGCTCCCCCAGAGCTCGTGCGGGGAGACATCGACTCACCCACTGGTGCCCAAAACTGCAGCTGGAAGTCAGTGGGAGCAAACGAAAGGGGGGGGACAAGGAGGAAGGGATGGGAGGAGAGAAGGCAGGAAGGGCTTCAAAAAGCACAAAGTGAGATGTTTTAGCCTCGCTACTTTTTTTTTTTTCTTCCACAGCATCTTCTGTAACCTCATGCATAAGTACAACTCCATGAAAGGGGGGTTGGTCTCTTCTCCCGAGGAACAGGCCATGGGACAAGAGGAAACGGCCTCAAGTTGGAGATGAGGAATGATTTTTATACTGAAAGGGTTCTTAAGCCCTGGAATGGGCTGCCCAGGGCAGGGGTTGAGGCACCATCCCTGGAGGTGTTCAAAAGCTGGGTTGACATAGTGCTCAGAGCCATGGGTTAGTGAGGGGTTTTTGTCAGAGTTGGGTTGATGGTTGGACTTGATGATCTTAAAGGTCCCTTCCAGCCCTGAAAATTCTATCATTCTGTGAACAAAGGGCTGGGTTTCAGGAGTATTTTAAATCTGTGCAGAAGACCACCCTTGCCATTTTCAAAATCCATATATGTGCTAGTACACCTCTGTCTTTACCTTTGGATGCTTAAAATGCTCTTGGAATCTTAAGGCTTCAAGTCTGCTCAGCTTTCAGCTGGGAGCCAGTTGGGCTTGATGCTTTCCAGCAAGTTCTGAGCACTTTGGGGGCGTGGGTTTAAATAATACACGTGGGGTTGTGACAGAAGGACACTTTTGTGGTGTCACCCAGTTTGTAGGTGTTAAATGCCATAGATTTATCTGAGAAGTCCTAAAATCCAACAACTTCTTTATGCTTTTGTCTG
>BJBW01008716.1:22606-46312 GCA_004320125.1 Scolopax mira
TCCAGTGTTATAACTGGCAACTTAGATAAAGATTAAGTCAATTAATCTTTTAATTAAGTGTATAAAATTCTAGCCCTTGTCTCTCAGAATGCTTGATGGTATTTTTATCCTAGTGAGCAAGAAAACTCAGCTTTTAGCAGTTGTTCAGCCTGTTCTGTCTTCATTATACCTGAAGTTTTCTGCTCCCTTATACAAGAAGAGAAAAAGACTCCAAGTTTTGGGAGCACTTGTAATAACTTCCAGCATTGCTAAGTTAACAGAAAGTTGAATTGTGTTCCTGTAAAAGGAAAAATATCTACAGGGGTCCTATTTCTCCTTAAAGCCGCGATGGGCTTGGATAATTTTGAGGGACAGTTTGCATGTGGCAAAAGCAAGTAATTTTAGAGCAGAACCTGGTACCATCTTACCTCTGCCTGGAGAGATGCCGAGGAACACGGCTTCCACGGGTTCAGCTGGGAGTTGTGGGACATCTGCTTTTATGTTCCAGAAAAAGCTCGTGTGGGCAGGTTGTCTGTGCTACACCTGGACCTACTGAGTGCCTGGGCATTTAGTTTATAGAGAACCCAGATGGAGCTAATTCTGGGGTTTAAGGTTTTAATTTGAATTAAGTAATCCCTGAAGCGTAGAGCAGTTGAAGTGACAGACTCTGTGTGTTGTGGGGTTAGACTCTCTGAAATTGTATTCATCCCACTGATGTTACTGGTGCCTTCTCATGATAGTATAACGTGGTAATTTAGTGGGAATTAAAAAGCAGCAGCTTTTTAGGGGTCATTACAGCCTTTTTGTACCTGCATGTTTTAGCAAATACTACCTTTCATCTCTACAAAGTCCAAATCCTTATGGAAGTGGCTGGTGCCTGTTACCAGGAACAAAGTACACGTTAGAGACTGAACACCTGAGGAATTCCCTCCTCAAACCAGTGCTATGAAATGTCCCCACAGTGTGTATTTTAGCTGCCTTGTCTCTCAAGTGGTGTGAGGGCAGTTTATCCTCCTGATCCATGAAATCCTTCTCTGATGTTTTAGGGTAGCTTTGAAGCTGTGTATTAAATGCTCCCCATAGGTGAGGCGTAGCCGTGCTGTAATAAGCCATCGAGCCTTATTCCTTTCACCTGCTCAGATTTGGGGAAGGCTTTGGATTTTTCCCCACCCCCTTTTCTTTTAAACTTGGCAACCAGTGCTGAATCAAAGTGCTGTTCTCTTAAACAGCTGAACAGAGCGTCTTCCTTCATAGGCTTCCAAATAGGCTTCACTGCATTTTAAAAAAGATGTTGGGATTCTTTTGCTCAAACCAGCACACACTAGTCCTGTTTTTGGAAGGAAGATTGTCCTGATAAGCCATTCTTTATTTTTCTTACTAAAGGAACAGTCTTATATCATCAGCTAAAAAAATGTACCCTGTAAAATGTGGATTCTTTTTTTCCCTTTGAAATTGTCTTTCTCATGGTTAAGTTTTTGCTCATTTAGTTCTTATTCATTTCTCTTGCACAACGTTTGATGCAGTTCTTCCCACGTACCTTTCAAAATCAGGGGCAATTACATCCTGTGATTCCAGAGGCAGTTTGGGAATTTTTTCATTAGTCTGTATTTTAAATGTTACTCTGTGAAAACACAAGTGCAGGCAATTCCCTTGCCTACACTGATGCTTAAACTTGCTCAGTGATTTTATTTTTTTTTTTACCCATTTGCCTGTTTCTAGGATCAGATTGTCCTAATGCTCCATGTTTTGTGTTTTTTGGGGTCAGAACAAGTACTTACCAGGCCAGGTACAAGGGGATGTTTAATTGTTCTCTCGAGTTATAGGATAAATAAAACTGAAAGCTGTTTAGAGCTGAATTCAAATGAACAAAACCTAAGAATCTTCATAAACTAAGATCTGAAGACAATCAGTGGCTTTTCATTAAATTCTCAGTTTCTTTGCAGGTGAAGGAGGGCTCTGATTTTGGGCTAATTGGTTGTGAAAGAGAGATGAATAAATGAGATCTGCTTTCACATCCCCCTGCCTTTTTTAATCTTTTTTTTTTTTCTCCTTCCCTACTGCTAGCAAGGAGAGTAATTACAGATGGGATGCTTTGCATCCTTTCTTTTAGATCTAAAATCTGACAAGATTGAAACTCCCGCAGGGATAACATTTTTTTTTTTTTTTTTTTTTAAAATGGGCCAGAGAGAAAAAGATTGTTTGAACATTCAAGTATTCATCCAACTCATTTAAAAAGCAAACTCTTCTCCTTCCAGCCAGCACGCCCATCCTTGATGAAGAGTTACAGTGTAGGGGTACAGTATATTCAATACTCGGGGAATTTTACCTTTAAAATTGTGCAAGAAAAATACTAAAAGGGTGGGAGGGCGTAGGGGGCTGGGGGGGGGTGATGGGTGTCATTTCAGATGCAGCTGCTTTGTGTCTGCATGTTTTTGGAATAAGATCATGTTTTCTTGCTCCACAGCGTGGAGCTGGGACAGTCTCTGTCTAATTTGGGAGTTTAAGGTAAGCAGAGAGCACCTTTCCTTCCTCCTCTCCCAGTCTCGAAGCCCAGGCAGCTTTGTCTCTGGGGTGGGCAGAACCGGTGTGTGGTAAACTGGTCCCAGCACAGAGGGCTGAAGGAGGAGGCAAACTGGGGAGAAGGGAATATGAAGACTTTCTTGAAGCATTTGGTGCTTTCTGGTCAGCGCTGACTTTCCCTTTAGCTCCACATCCCATTTCAAACGGGGAAAAGTTCTGTGAAATGCATTTGAGATCAGTTCACGCGTTGGAGATGGGTGGGTGAGAGGGGCTGAGGGACGTGCCACCTGCCCCCCTTGCTGGCTTGAGGGGTTCAGCCTTCCCACATAGGTAGCAAGACATACCGAGCAGTGTATGGAAGGGGGAGGATGGGGGTGTGCTGCTTCGGGGGGGGCAAAGAAGGGGACAAACCCCAGGATTAACTGAGGGGAGGGTTATGTGTATGTGGAGAAGCGGATGCAAGATGAACGGGAAAGCGTGAGGGGTCCCTGGGGAGGGGGGAGAGGAAGATGGACATTGTGTGAGAGGAGGAGGGGGTGTTTGTAGGCACATATATATATATTGTTCTAGGTGTATAATTATTCTAGGCATATAAATATATGTATTATTCTAGGCATATATAGCATCTCTGTGCTACGAGGGAGGATGCTCCGTGGCTTTGTGCGAGGTGGGTGGATGCATGGCAAGCTGCTGGTACCCAGGGGAGGATGGTCACGCCTCTGCCCAGAGCTGGACAGCCCCAGCGGGGGCCACAAGTGGCTCTGGGCCAGTGGTCAAGCCGGGGTGACCATCCCTGTGCCGAGCCAGCCCTGCAGGCTGGTACCATGCCGTGCCAGCCCCGGGTACCGCACCGGGCCGTACCCCGCCTGGGAGGCTGGAGCAGGATGCAGGGGAGCATCTGCCTGCCTGGAGAAACGGACAGACAGACGGATGGACGGACAGACAGACGGCAGGTCTGCAGCAGGCATTTTCCCAAGCTTTTTGTTGCTGCGCCCCGCACCAGGGAAAATGAGCTTTGTCAGGGAAATCAGCTCGTTTGGGAGATTCCCTTTGAAAGGGGCATAAATGGGGAAAGAAAGGAGGGGTTTGGCTGTGTCCATTTAAAAAAATTGCCACCGCTGCCCCCCTCAACATCCCCCCCCTCCTTCCTCCACTTTCTACTGAGCCCCCCCCCAGGTTCTGCACAAAGGATTGATGGTAGCCATGCAGCACTCACCTTCTCCAGCCACATCCTCCTCGCCTCGCTGGGGCCACTTGCCAAAAGGCTGAGTGGTCGGGGGGTGGCAAGGGCGAAGGTCCTCCCCTGCTGAAGCTTGCCCGTGGAGGTAGCCCAAGCCCTGGCCAGCTGGCCAGCCTCTCCCCCAGCTTTGGTCTTTAAAGGCGAGGGGGGGATAGTGGTGCAGCCGCGGGGAGGGGGCGATAGCTCTGCACACCCGCTCCCCCGGCAGCGCTCGCTCAGCCCAGCCAAATCTTTCAACTTTATTTAGGGGGAAGAATGGATCACACGGGGCTGGAGGAGGAGGTGGTGGTGATGGGGGGAGCTTCACCAAACTGGGAGGAGCGTGTTAGTGCAGAATCAGGTCACTAACATAAAAACCCAGGAGTTAGTCACAGGCAGGAAGATTAATAGTGTTGGCATAATCCAGGCATAAAAACGCAGGCTGACACAAAGAGGAGAGCTGCTTATGGGAATTAAATGCTTCTGTTTTCTCCCCTTATCTGTGTCATTAAGCAGGGTAATTTCTTGCTCCTTTTATCAGTTGAGTCTTCATAATTGAGTAAGAAATAAAGTAGAATGTAAAAGGAATGTTTTCAGTTCCAAGTGCTTTTGAGCACATTCTTCTTGGCTGTCAATCCAGTATTTCTACAGGCTTTTTTTTTTATTTTCTGAGATGCTGTCTGTCTCTGTCCTGTTGTGTTATATCAAGTCAGCCCTAGAGAAATAGATGCTACAGACCCGTTCCAAAACAGATGCATGCCCCCAGAAAATAGTCTAGGTTGAATAATTGCCTCTAACTCCAATTTTTAATTTGCTCAGCCAAAGTGGAGAAGGCTGCTAGCTGGTCTCTTACTGTCCCGCTGCCTGAGAAATCATTGTGGAATTCAGTTTCCCCAGGGTCTTTCCCTGGTCTCTGTCTTTCATTCATTCCTAGATGGCAAAGCTCCTAACGAGCACAGGTAACACAGAAGCTGTCCCCGAGAGCTGAAGAGCTGGTGGCTGCCAGGACCGTAGCATGATTCTCCTGACTTTTAAGATCTTTGTTTATTTCAGCAACTGCACATTCCAAAAAAATCTGTGATGGATTTAGGTTATTTGGAGGCCAGAACTCCAATGCGGATGCCTAAATATGGGTACCTAAATACATACGTATCTTGTGAAGAAGTGGGCCTGACTTTTATAGGTGCTAAGCAACTGTTCTTCTGCATTTCCATCTGCTTTGAAGTCACATCCCACCCTCTGCCACCTTCCTCGTGTCCACGCTTTTAAAAAGAAATTAGCTTTGAAAAGTAGGCTGTCTTGTTCCTTTGACAGAAGCATCCTGCCCAAAAGAAGCTCCATCCTAAAACACGAAACCAGTTGAAAGGAAACTGGTAACCAGGTGGGTTGGTCACAGCAGGGGGCCTGGTGTGTCCGGTCAGTAGAAAGCTGTGGGAGAACTTTGCTGCCACGCACCCAAAAATGACTCCCAGCAGTCATTGAACAAGTGGCACCTGGCTCCCGAGTGACTGTCCTGCCTTCAGTTTGTGGCAAAATGAACCAGCTTTGGCTGTTAAAGGCTGAAAAGGTCAAAATGTTGATTCTTGGCAACTTCTCAAGGAGGTACCTGTGGATTAGAGGTGCTATCGATGAATAAAACCTGGGATTTATTACCTGGGGACTGACCTTAATACATAAACTTCCATTTTGAGTGTGCAGAGGCCCGAGTTTTGACAGAGATGCCCTCTATTCCTCTATAATTTGAGATGTTTTTTTGGTTTTATTTTTTAATAATTGCTCTGTGTTGCCAGCT
This sequence comes from Scolopax mira, assembly GCA_004320125.1. NCBI lineage: Eukaryota > Metazoa > Chordata > Aves > Charadriiformes > Scolopacidae > Scolopax > Scolopax mira. The sequence continues at coordinate 28,117 of BJBW01008716.1, forward strand.
AGCAATGGAAGATAAGAAAACAAGGCTTTCACAGGTCTGGTTACCCCTTGGTTATATTTTCATCCCTAAGTTCTTTTTTCCTTACTGACTGAAGTTTTCTGTCTTATGCATTCCATAAAGCTTCCTTTCATATTTCTTTTTATACACAGCTTCTTACTGAAGTATCTGATGTCAACTGAAAAAGCTATATATAATGTGTGTACACATACATATGTATATAGATGCATACATATACATATGCAAAGACCTGGGAATACAAATTTCTACCAGTTTGTGTTAGTGCAAGGGCTCACAGGCAAAACGTGAACTCCTGAGTAAGCCAGGAAGGAATGTCTGAAAACGGTCTAATATATTTTGATGCTACATTGAATCTTTTTTTCCAAATACTTGTTGTTAATCCAGTGTGACTAATACACGAATGTTTCTCATGGCTTCCAATTTGCTGCTTCCTGAATCTTCTTTATTTCAAAGCTTCTAACTGAAACTCTCTGTCAGTTTGAAGATTATGACTGTGCCAGAGGACTGCTGACCAACTGCAGGAACAGTATTTATATGGCACAGCCCTATCTCCCCCAGGAAAACTTCTACTTAAGAAATCAGTGGTTCAATAAATACTTGATACCGTGGTTAAGGCCAGAGAACCAAATCAGCAGGGGCACCCAAATGCCCAACTCCACTTGATTTCAGTATAACTTAGACCAAAGTATCTTTGTGCTTATGATCTCTTGTCAACAAATGTGATTGAAAGTTCATGGGAGCCGTTAGAAAGACCACAGTATGTTCTGAGAGTAATTGAGGGCGTAGGAGAAAAATGAACGTTTGTAACTCCTTGAGAAGTTCTTCAAGCTTTGAAAAATGGCCTAAAGCTTCTCTCCCAGTCTTCAGTGAAATGGTCCTTATCCATCACTGCAACATCTCTGATGCTCCAATCAGATTGTTGACATTTCCATTGCTGCTTCTATTTTAAATGTTTTAATTAGTAATTTTTCATGCTTCCAGGTTGTCCGTTGTCTCTACAAACGTTGACAAATTAAAGCCCGTTGGATCCCGGTGTGATATCAGGAGATTACTCCCAAGGTACGTGTTTTCACCTCTTCTGCCTCCATTTAAGGTGCTTTTCTCATTACACAGAGATTGAAGCAAGTCCATTACGTGTAATGGGTCACCATTTCACCTTGGCGCCGTGAGAAGGGAATGTGGCTTTCTTTACTTAGAACCGAGCAGGCATGCATTAAAAAAAAAAGCATTATTAAAAGCAAAGCTTCTTGTCAAAGCCAGGCCATCAAATTCCTCTTTATTTGATAAAGTTATAAATATTGACTGCAGGGGAAGAGCAAAATATATAGCCGAGCGCAATGAAAGGAAATCGTGTTATACAGAAAGTTTTGGTGCTTGTGTGTTGCTCTTCTTCTTTTCAATCTAACCAGAAGGTTTGATTTTTATTAGGAGAGATAAAATTTACTTAATCAGAAAATCAGTTAAGAGTCTATTCCTGGGTCAGTACATCATGTAAAAATGGCTCACCCTGCTACTGCTGCCACATCTACCAGAATCACTAATTGAATGCAGCCTGATCATAAAACATCGAATGAGTTTTGAGATTTCAGAGGAATTGGTGGTGGGAATGATCAGTCAGTTCCACTCCCGTTGTACACGGGTGTCTCTGGAAAGGCTCCTGAAGAGGACTGACAACCCCTGAGTTCTAGAAAGAAGCCTGTGGTAGGAGTATGTAAAATAAACAAACCAGAGGAACTAAGTCAAAAGCTCCTAATTAATCTCTGCCATTTTTTGAAAGTAAGGAGAAATTCAGTGGAATTGAAAGGCATTGCAGGTAATATTGATGGGAATTAATAACTTGTGTCTGTGGCACATTACTCTCCTGCAGAGTTCATTCCTGCGAGCGTGTGCTGAAGTTGAAAGCCTTGAAGGATCTCAGTAAAGGTGTCGATGTTCATGTGGGAATGAGAACATCCAGAATTACATGCAGTTCGTTTCTCTGGTGGCCTCCAGTTGTAGGACACACACCACTCAGCACATGGATAGAGGATATCTCCCTTTTGGGGCAGATTTCTTGTCTTAATTTTCCTCTGTAAGTGTAAAAGCATTTTTAAAAGCCTCTGGGAGTGACCAGTGACCAGGGACAACCTGGTTTGATCTCGTGCAGCAACTTCTGTTTTCTTACCATGGAATGGTTCTGCTTTCACATCTGCTTGGTGAGGTTCGGGCACAGCAGTATAAATCTAGGCTTTTCCACTGAGGTCACCTCCTTCTGTATGTATCTCCATAAATTCCTAGTCTTAGCACTGGTGGCTGGAGAGCCCAATGTGTCTCTTTTACCAGATCAAAAATCTCCTCAAAACAGCTTGACTCAAATAAGGAACGTTCTGGAAAGGTGAAGGATCACAAGAGGATTGGTGTGCACGTGGGACGGGTGCACCTCGTTTTGCGCTGCTGTATCCGAAGGTCAGAGCTGGTAAAGAAGCTGCCCTGGGCTTTGAAATGACCCCGAGCAATCCCAGAATAGATCCTGCCAGCGCCAACCTTGTCATTTCTCAGGTTTCCTTTTGTTGCCTCTCTCACCTCACGCAGAGCCCTGGTTAAATTTAAACATGGGTCGTGTCTCTGGACAATATCTCCCATCCAGGAAATAGGTGCATCCTCTTCTGAGAGGACCTTCATGTGCTCTATGTGCCCTCCTGGGTTTTGTGTCTGAGCTTCTTTGTTCCCACCTCTGATTTTTCTTTAGAATGGAAACACAGCAGCTTTGGGAGCATCAGAAGGCCCCGTTCAAGAGTTGGCAGATCTAAGGTTAACAGTCCCTCACATTGTCTCTCAATAGGGAAACGGCATCCCCCTTCCCGTGGAGATTGCCTGGATGTCCAGCCAGGAGGCACTGGAGCTGGGCTTTTCTTCAGGGAGCTGCTTTCTGGGATGGGACTTACCAGAAAAGGGAGTAAATTGGTCACCACAAAAGGGAGTAAACTGGTCACCACAAACTTCACTTTTCCATCTTTTTATCTTGCTTCTATCATCACATCGATATATAGTAGGGGAGGTTGTAGCAAGGTGGGAGTTGGTCTCTTCTCCCAAGGAACAGGCAATGGGACAAGAAGAAATGGCCTCAAGTTGTGCCAGGGGAGGTTTAGGATGAATATTAGGAAAGATTTTTGCACTGAAAGGGTTATTAAGCTGTGGAAGAGCTGCCCAGGGCAGTGGTGGATTCACCATCCCTGGAGGGGTTTAAAAGCTGGCCAGACATGGTGCTGAGGAACATGGGCTAGTGGTGGCTTTGGCAGTGCCGGGTTAATGGTTGGACTTCATGATCTGTAAGGTCCCTTCCAACCTAAATGATTCTATAATTCCATGATTCTATATTAGGACATAGAACGGGCTTCATGTTTTGGCTTATTTTATTCAGGAGAAGCTCGTTAAATTGTACGTTCCACCAGGGGAAGTCTCTGGTGGAAGGTGCTGATGGTCACACAGCGCTTTTGTGATCATACTGATGGCACTGGTCTGAGAGGAGAGCATGGCTTCACTGAAGAAGTTTGGAAATCTACAACAAAGAGTGATTTATAGGCAGGAAAAAAAGGAGGTGGGTCTCAACAGCGTGGTTGATACACAAGAGTGTGCCTGACCTTGGGTTTGATGGAAGGAGAATGGCGAGTCCCCTCATCTGGGGTGAGAACCCCAGATGTTTCTCCCTCTCTTCTCCCTGTCTTTCTGGTCTGGCACCAGAGTCTTTCGGGTCCCTGGCTCCAGGTGAGATTTTTTACTGCTTATTGTGTTGATAACCCCATTGCTGGGGCTCATTGTGAACGCAGCCTTGGAAAACATGATTTAATTTCTGCCTTTGCTCACTGCGATCCTAATGCCAAGTTGGGGCAAATGAAACCTTTTTTTTTTGAAGTGTTCATTAACTGAATGTTCCTCATTTTCTGGATACTCAATTTGAGGCGGTATCTGATCTGCAACAGCACGACATGCTTAGAGCTGCAGCCCAACCCGAGTTTTTAGCATTTAAAGCACCCTATAACGCTGAGCACTCCACAAAAAGCATGCTCTCATTTTCTAAATTGGATATCCCAAATTAGCGAATACTTTTACAACACAGAAACTTTCTAATCAATTTTTTTTCACCGGTCGATCCAGAGAAAATGGAAGTGTTGGGGCAATAAGTTCATCAAAAATGTATTAGTAGTGGGAACCTTAGAAAAGCCATGAATAAATTAGTCAAATGCGCTCAGAGTCTGAGTTGGGGGAAGTAAAACGGGTTCAACTGAGCAGAGATGAAACCATCTTGTTCCGCAGGAAAGCGCTCAGTCGGGGAGTTGTTCAACTGTTTGTGAGTAACCCCCTGTGGAGGGAAGCCCTCGGAAATGGGCTACACCACAAGGAGAAAGCAAATATCGAATGGCTGCTCGTTAATTGAGAATCAGCCACCCTCTACAGTGAGCGAGGCAAAGGGTCCCGCAGCAAAAATAACAAAATAATAATAATTGTGTAACCAAGGGCGGAAGCACCAGAGACTGAAATTAAGGCTGCAGAGGCCATCTCGGTTCTGGCATTTCTTAACTCTGCAATATTTGACTTAGCATTTTCGATAATGTTCTTTTAACTTGGAATATTGTGTGTAATATATATATATATATATTAAAATGTTGTTTTTAAATAAACCTGGTTTGTCTCCAAGTCGTGTCATTCTCGCGCTGCCTGCTGTCGCCGGCTCTGAGGGAAGAGCAGCTGGTGTGCTAAAAGAAGTTCTGGACGTTGAAATCCTGCAAGGTTAGGAACTGAGGGGCTGGAGGCAGATATTTACACAAATGTCATCTTTTTTGGCCTGCTGGATTCCTCCCACTGTATTTTATGGAGCAAAGTGTAAACATTTGCTTTGAGGCGTTCTGTGAGTCTGCAAGTGATCCTCACGGTAAGTTGATGGGGTTCCATGGCTGTGGTTTCTCAGCGGCTTCTCCATCCAAGGTCCAGGTGGCCACCAGCAAGGTACCTGTGGCCACCAGAGAGGTCCCTGTGGCTATTCGTCGGTCTCCATGGCCAACAGTGATGTCCCCGTTGCCACCAGTGAAGTCCATGTGGCAGCTAGTGAGGTCCCTGTTGCCACCTGTGGCTCCCATTGCCACCAGTGAGGTCCTGGGGGGCACCTGTGGGTCCTGTAGACACCGGTGAGGTCTCTGTGGCCACCAACAAGGTCCCCATGGCAACCTGGGGTTCCTATGGCCACCAGCTATCCCCTGTAGCCACCAGGGGTTTCACTGTGGCCATCAATGAGGTCTCCGTGGCCACCAGAGAGGTTCGCATGGCAACCTGGGGTTCCCCATGGCCACAACAGATGTCACTGTGGCAACCAGTGGTGTTGAACTTCATAAATAGAAAGTTGATGTTCTTCATAGTTGCTGCTGGGATTCAAGAGTCAAACCTTACCAGCAGGAGGGATGCCCCGAGCAGAATTGGGGTAATGAATCTGCTCATTGGGTTGGGGCCAGAGGAGGATCCAGCTCCTGCTCCGAGAGCTGTGTCTCTGCTCTGCTCAGTGTGGGCAAAAGGCCCCAAATGGGGGATAATCATGAGAAAGTGGGTCAGAAAGTGAGCAGGTGCGTGTTTGGCTGCAGGGAACAGGTCTGGTAAATGGGGACTTGGGGAGTTTTACTGATTTACTTTGAAACAAATGGAATTCTAAGGCAACTCTTTAGTTAAGGAAACTGTAATCGTACAGTAATTCTCTTTTGTTTATTCATAGTTACATAGAGTGTAAACGAGAACTAATTAGTTTCTCTTCATCTCATCAGCTTGACACGAGAAAGTGCAATGTGTTTAACTCTGTGAGAAAGACCGTTCGATATAATACTCTAGTGAGGCATAAAAATCAATGGGATTTTTTTATGAATTTCAAGATTTTTTTTTATCAATCTTTCATTTAATAATCAGGAGTGGTCAAAGAGCTCCCCCAGGATTGCTCCTGGCACTGCTAGTGGTGGTAACTCATGAGAAGTTGTGTTGGCTCATCCGTGCACCCATCGCTTGAGGGTTTCCTCCCCTTTTTGGCTTTCTTCTGAAAGGCTTTGTTCCTGCTGATCCACACCCCAGCTGCTCCCGTGTTTGCTGAACTCTCCACTCCAAACCTGGTGATGCCTTTTGTGTAGCTGTTCCGTGGAGCTAATTTGGGCTGGAAAAAAATAGTGGTTTCTTGGGTGCAGCTCACGTTGGGTCTGCGTGGTAGATTTCTGATAACTGTGTCATTCAAGAGCAGGAGAAGGTGTGCGATGCCAAAGCCTCCGTGTCAGCAAATCTCCTCTTTTTGTGGTGTGTGTTTTCCTCTATTTGTGCATTTGTTATTTGTTATATTTGTACAAAGCAGAGCTTTGCTGCTCTCTCCTTCACCCTGGAGCTCCTTCCCAGCGGGGAAACCCGCAGTCCTGTCTCAGCAAAGGACAGGGCTGACCTTAGGAGGATTCCCTGCTGTACGCTTTTTTTAAACTTAAAAAGTCTATACTGGAGAGTTTTGCTGATTTTAATATCGCAGTTCTACCAAAGGGAGAATCGATAGCAGCAAAAGGAGCCTGTGACAGTTGGGAAATTGGGTAAAGATTATCACAAAAAGCCCCAGTTGGCTGGTGTAGGTGTCACCTCCCTGACCAGGTGTGGGGTACAACTAAGAGATAGCTGTTAATAATTGCATTATTAGTAATTATTACTTCTGCTGCTAAGAATTCCATAATATATTACTATAACTATAATATATTACTATAAGGCTTGGGTGAAGGCTTTACCTGTGAAGTGTCAGACCGTACCTGGAGCAGACAAGCCTGGATACCAACTTTTTCAGAGTATTTTTGAAATAATAAGTGACACTGGGAAACTGTGTATAAAACTGCAGTGCATCGGGATGCGGATCCAGGCCTTTGCGAGGGAAGCTCCAGCAAACAAAAGAGAGTGGTTTAAAAAAAAAAAATTAAAAAAAAATCCTGTCAAAATGCCACTTCTGAGAAGGCTCTTTCCCCAGCCTTCTGTTGTAGTGGTTTTAAGGTTTATTAGAAGCTGAGGCAGCTTCTTCATCATGACAGAGCCGCTTAGGCTGGGATTTCACATGCCCATTTGGTGTCTCGGCATCTGCTGAGCACCCAAAATAAACGCTCTAGAGGAGCTGCCTCTTTGAACCTAAATCTGAGGGTTTCTCAGCAACCTGCTTTCTCTTCGGATTTCGCAGAGGTGCAAGCCTTTAAGCGGTTTAAACTGCTGCTTCCTGTGCCTCCCCCCCAGAATTAAATCACTTGACAGAGTAATTGGCACGTCCTCATTGCCTGGAGCCTTGATACCTTTAACGATGTCCAAACAAATTAACTATTAAACGAGTTATGAAGCAGCTCAGTGGGGAACTGGCTTGTGGAGGCAGAGGATCAAAGCACAAGGCTGCAAAATGACTCCTGGAGTGCTAATAACTTCTAATAACTTTGAAAGGGAGAGAATTAAACTGTGGAAAGAGCAGCTCAGTCATATTCAGCTTATTTAAAGAGGAGCACGGGATGTTGGATGTGTAGCTAGCTGTGTTTGGACTGGAGGAGACTACTGGGAAAGCCTGGAATTAGCTTGGGTGGGTTTTGGATGTTCCAGAAAAGAAGAAGTAGATAGATCTGGTGTGGCTTTTCCTTTCCTGCCATCGTTCCTCTCCGTCTGCTTCCCTGTCTCTGCTCCCTCTAGTGTTCCAGGCAGGGAGCTTGAGTATTAAACCAGTTGATTTTTGTTCCCTGTGTTTCACATAAACTGGGAATGACTCCAGCCTGTCACCCCCGTCAGGGGGAGGGTGTCAGAGGGGCTCTGCTGAGTCCCTGCCACCTTCCTCCCTCCCCTCACAGCACCGGCCTCTTGCAGGCCCTGAGCCCAACTTAAAATTCATTAGACTTTCAAAACCACACCTGTGTCTTTTTGATGGTTTCCCAGCCTTTAATTCATTCTGAGTCCGTGGCTTGGGGATTTATTTTACAACCATTAACGTTTCTTTCGAGTTCAGGATGCTGGGAGTTCAGGAATAACGTAGGATATGATGCTTGGGGTTAGAAACACAAATTTTGGTGGTGCTGCTACAACATCCATTGCACCTAGATTCTGTGCTCGTTCATTCCCGAATCTTTGATTTACTCTGGCCACAGAAGCTTTTTGAGCCATGGGATGTGCTGTCCTGCTTTTTAGTCAAAAATCAGAAGGTATGGAAGGAGCCCAGAGACCTGTGTGTGAGCCTGAATCACTGCCGCAGAGAGAACGCGCCGCTAAAAATGGGGACTCCTCTTTGCACCACATAAACAGATCATTTACTGAGTTTTTACTGAAAATTAGCTGTTTAACGTGCTCTAAACCTGCGTGTTACTTTCATATATATTCCTTTTGCATATTCCAATCGACTCAGACTCTGAATTGGACACAACCTAAGGGAAAATGTTGTGGTTTTAGTGGGATTTTAACTTGTCAGGTTTCCTCCAGCTCCTCTCGGTCTGTGGCGGAGCTGGGGGCTGGGGAAATAAAACAAGTGATAGAATTCCCCATCTAGAGCAAATTGTTTATTTTCTGGGAATACTTGGACCTGTTGCTTCCAGCTCAATGGAGTAGCGTTACTTGGTGGTAGACGCTTCCTCACACACATTAAAAAAAAGTAGAAAACCAACGCTTTCTGCTTTTTCCACAAGCCCAAAATATTCCCGTACGGCATATGGCACCCAAGACAGGAGTAAACTTGCAACATCCGCTGATGTCTGTCTTCCTCTGGTGCCTTGAGGGTGTTGCTTTGGGATTTTGAGTGTAGGAATGGAGTTGCTGCAGGGCAAGGGAAGTGTTTTATGCCCCATCATCTGTGAAGAAGAAAGCAGATACTCCATTAACTCCTTAGAGACCGTGTTGTCTGAGGACCCTGTAAGAGACTGGATATGGGGATCCACAGGGAGAGTTGATTCCTAATTACCCGTGTCAGATAATTCAGCCCTCTCCTGACGACCCTGGTTTTTGAGGGTGTCTTCTCCCAGAAGAAGGGTGTCTTCTCCCTTACCTTCTAAAAGGTCTGGGAGACCTCTTAGACCACGCTAAAACACCACCACTGGTCCATGGCCCATCCTATGGCCTGGTCTGGGAGCTCAGGAGAGAGGCTCCTCGGGCACAAGCTGCTCTGAATTTCCTCGATGTCAGCAAATGTGTAAAGAAAAATTCCAGGGCGTCGTTCTCTCACGAGGTTTTTGCGACGGTGCGTGTCCAGCAGAGCCCCTCCTGAGTTACACAGCTCAAGTAAGAGGAAACCCAAACTTTTCCTATCTATTTGGTGAAATTACCCGAGTGTTTCTGCAGATGCAGAACTCCCCCAGTGTACCTGAGATCCCCAATTGCACTCAGAGTCCGTCTACATTGTGTTTGCCTTTTCCATGAGATTCTTTTACTGGGCGAGCAGACAGGTGATATTTTGGGTGTTTGTGGAAAGGCAGAGGGTGCAGGTTGCAGCGAGGACAGCATCTGCCACAGGCCGGGCTGTGCAGCTCCCGTGGGTTTGAGCTCGAAATGAAACGTTTTGGGTTTTGCTGCTAATAATCCATGACCTCTCTTGCTTCCCAGCAGCCAGCCCACAGAGAGCAGCCCCTGGGGAAACGGCGCCTGTGGAAGCCTGAAGTGGGGAATGACAGTCCTCACCCAGCCATGTCTCCTTGTCTGATACGTATTTTCTCCTCATCGCTGCACCCTGGAAGAACACAGCTAAATACAAGGTGATTTTAGGGTTTGGGGCGGGGGGTGTGTGGGTGGGTTGGTGGGGGCATTTTCCTCTGCCAGCAAATTGATATGATTGAGATCTGATTGCAGAATCCTGACAGGAGGAGTGACAGGTGCCAGAAGAGCTGCTCCTTTTGTTCCACCCAAATGGTACCAATCAGTGGCCACGTTAATGATACCTTCGTTAAAACGTGTCAGTCGAAAATCACTGGCTTTTCTTTTGGCGCCTGCGTTTCCTAGATGGCTTTTTTCAGTGTGGCCGCAGGGGGTTGACGCAAATGCCTGTGCTGCCAGCACAGCTGTCCTCCCTAATTTGTTGTTGCATGAAGTTAGAATTAATGATTTTAACAAGTAGGAAGGCAGGGATGTTAGGAATGCGCGCTCCAGAGCCTCTGACTCTCTAATAAGAGCCATCTGCTACAAACCATGAACAGGGGAGCAGCAGTGGCTCCACTTATTGCACTGAAAGGATGGCAGGAACACGTGGAGAATAGTAAGCCTGGACCAGTATAACTGGAAATCTTAACTGGAAGCTGTGAGTGACCAAGTATGATATTGTCCACAAACCAATCGATCCCATCCAGGGAACACTTACCGTGTTCCTTTATTCACCAGTTCCTTGGAAAATATTTTCCTTGCTCACCGAGATGAATGTTCCAGAGCTGCGGGGAAGTTTAGGATCACGTCCAGGGTAAGCAGCTCAGCTCCCCTGATGCACAGCTTGGACCCTGGAAAAACCTCAGGAGGTTGGAGGAAAGTGTAGAAGCAGTAGCTAAACCAATATTGACATTTTCCACTCACTTCTGATTAATGGAAATAACACAGAAGAGAAGAGGATGGGAAATTATATGGAGTTACATTTTTTGTTCACTTGGTGCTCCCTTGTATCACAGGTGCTACCAAATACCTGCTCTGTGCAGAAAAGGGAAATCAGATGTGATTAAAATAGGGTGGTTTTTTCTTTAAACAAAAGAAAAGAACAGCCCTAGGAATTTGACTTTATTTTGCTACATCTGAACTTTACTAGACCACAGAGAAACAGTAGAAGATGCTTTATTGATTTGGAGTTTAGGCCAAAGCTCAATGAGTTGTGACTCAGAAGACCTGAGGGAAGGGGAAAAACCAGCAAATGGAGAAGAGGTAACTTGTATTCAAGGTCCAGTCGTGGAATTTGCAGAACTTGTGTTTTCCACCCCCAAGATACCTGAGCACAATATTCTCATTTTTGTAACGAGCTTTGTTGTTGCTGGTGCTGATTCATCTTGGAGTCCTGGTCTCCAGAGGTGCCGAGTTGCTGTAGCGGGTAGGAATTTGGAATGCCCAGGGCCCACAAGGTGGATAGTTTTGCTCTCCGGGGCTTTTTTAGTCTGATCCCACACGAAAAGCATTTTTCTTTAGTCATGCATTAGCAAGTTATTGCTCAGAGGGAAGAGAAAGCAGACATTTAAGCTGGTAAAAGGTGTTCCAAAGGTCCTAAGAAAAGCCAATGATTCCAGCGAGTGCCGTTGCAGGCTGGCCCTTCACAGGATTGTGTCTTCACAGCCACAGAGCAAATCAGTGGAAGAGTTTCAGAGGAAGGAGAATCGCTCCCTGAACTGCTTTAGAGTTTGCAACAGCCAGACACAAACGTCGAGAGGTGAGTTAAAAGCCTTTTGGTTCCTCTCCAAGCGCTTTCTTGTCGGGGAAACCAGCCTGGTGTCAAAAGGGGCCTTTTACAGACACCTCGTTTACGCAGGAGCCCAGCTCGATGGAATGTTGTCACTTTCAATCTGTTGGCTTTTATCAGCGACAGGAACGGAGTTTTCTCCAGTTCTTCCTACCTCTGCAAAGCATTTTTGGGGTCGCTGCGTTACGGGGGGCTTTCTGCTCTCGCAACGCACCTCTTTTTAACGCCATGTATTTGGTGAACTGATACAGGATGGTTTCATGTCGTAGATACTCACACCCCTGGTGTGAATGGAAAAAGAGAAGGGATAATTACAAATTGGTTTGACTTGCTGTAGAACAGAAGCAGCACATCACTAATTGACTTCTTACCAGGCCTGAAATTGCTAATTGACTGGTAAGGCACTAATTTGTTAACCCAACTCACTAGGTGGGGAACTCTGGGCTAGGAAATCATCCTGAATTAAATATTAGTATCCATTTGGAAAAGCCCAGGTACCTTCTTTTTTTATCATGGCATTCTAAATGCTTATTTATAACTCAGTGAGTGGCAAAATGAGATTATTCCCGGTGTACTTCCTGGCAAAAACATTTACTACAGAGCCACAATTCTCAAAAAAGGGAAAAGAATATCAGATACCATCAGATACTCTTATAAGCAAGAGCAGCAGCTCCCGTGGGTGCAGATCTCTAGTTGTCCTGCAGTATCAGACTGCACCTTGTCTCCTTACAACCAACAGAGGAAGGCAGAGAGCACCCCTGAGGCAGCACAGATGATGAGCAATCCGAAAAGGTCTCCTTCCTCCCCCTCTCCTGTGTTACATGCTCTGAAGCGCATTTGTTCTCGTTAATGTGGGCACTGCTGAGCTCCGATGAGACGTGGTTTGGAGTCAGCTTAATGGCAGTAAAAGTTTGAGCCAGGGGTTGAGCCATTTCCAGGTGATGGGACCCTCAGTGGAGCAGATCTGAAAGGGTGCTCTGGGGTGTTTGAGGCAGAAAAGAGGGAAAAGAATGGAAGTGTCCAAGGCAACTGGTGCCTCCCTCTGCACCTGTAAGAACAGCAGAGGAAGAGCCCTTGGCCTGATGAGAAATCCTGCTGGAAATGTTCCCAGTGGTGGTTCCCCCCCCAGCCTCCCAGTGGGAGATCTTCTGCTGATTGGATTTCCTTGGTGGCAGGAGGACCATTCACATGTCCTGGCAGACAGCAGCTCTCTGCCCTCGATGGCAAGAATGTTAAACTGCAGCAGATGCTGAAAGGTCCGATTCGATCGTTGGTCACCAGTGGTGGCATCTTCCACACTTAGAGACACATGAAGGGATTGGACTATTAACTGGCTCTCATCAAGATTATCTTATTTCCTTTTCCTTTTAACTTTGCTATTTCCTGGTTGGTGGGAAAGGCTCCTCACATCAGCCCTGGTGTCCTGTGTGCTCAGAGGTGGCTGCCGAGAGGGGACACCTGGCCCTCTCCGGCTCTCTTTGCGTCGCTCAGATAATATTAATTACAGCTCCAAGGGAAAGGGCCTCCTGCCAGCCTTCGCCTTGATGCTGTTTGCATTCTGAGGGGCACACAACACAGTTCCTGCTCTGCAGACACGTGCCCTTGGCCTCGCTGAGAGCAATTCACTGCCGCTTTCCGAGCTTCCAGATACTCCGTTAGTGCTCCCCAGGCTGGGGAGGGGGCACTTCTGCTGATTACAGCCCAGGGCTTGTGGCCACTGGCTGCTGCTGTGTTCCTAGCCCGACTTCCCTGCCTTTACAGAGGTGTCGTGAGGCTGAGTGTAGTGCTGTGTGTATAAAAAGTGGTTTGAGATCACTGGATGAAAGGGAACAAAACATATACTTCATATTTTTTATATGCAGAGCTATTTTTTTCCTGTGCTTTGGAAGGCCTTTGTTAGCTTTATCCAGAGCTAAATATCTTCCCAGTTCCTCCTTCTGTCCTGTTGGTGACAGTCCCTTCCCCCTGCAGCCAGATCTTCCACAGTGATGATCCCAGGGAAGGGGACAGGAGGGCAAATGTAGAGATTTAGGAGGTTTAGCATCTGAGCAAAGGGATTGCCCATGGCTTTCTAAAAAGGCTGGGCTCTGTGATTACCCAAACACCCTTCCCTTTCTCCACACCCTTTGCTCCAGCTTTCTCTGTATATTTTCTCAAATGGTTTCTTGCATTTGCTGTGTGACTGCAGTTCTCTCCCATTAGTCCCTCGCAGCCATTCTGTATTTTTTCTCCACAGGGAGGTTCTTTTCATCTCATTTCGGAGATTTTAATCTCATTTCTCTCTAGCAGGGTACATTTACTGACCCACCCCGTGTGTTTGTGTGACTGCATTTGTCTTTGCTGCCTGGAATCAGGCACCTTCCCCTTCCCCAGCAGTGACATTGGGCTTATTCCTGTGACTGCAAGTGAAATCAGTGCTGAACCCAGGTGATTTCCTGCTGAGCATCGAGGTGCAAGATCAGAAGTTGTTTTGCCTTTCTCGATTCTGCCTAGTCAGATTGTTTCTCAGGCAGAGGGAAAATACAGGGTGACTCACTGATGTGCAAGACACAGCCAGAGACTTCCAAATCCCAGTTATGGGGCTGAGGGAAGGCTGGGTGCTTCAGAACTGGATTAATAGACTTGAAATGAGCTGGAAAATTGTTGATTGCTCAGTTTTCCCACATGCTGCTGGGAATCAGGAGTTGTTCATTTCTCCAGGCCAGTGGTATCCTTTAGAAAGCCCAGTTGCTGATTTCTGTTTGGCTCCCAGGGCAATTAGTCATCCCTAAATCTCTTGGATTTAGTCATTCTGGGACTCCCTGAATTTTGAGCTGGATTTTTCTCAGCAGGGGCTGAGCTGACGTGCCCTCCCATCCCCAAATGCAGCGCTGCACTGCGGCGTCTGTTTGGCATTTCTCTTGGGGCCCTTCTCTAATGGCAGAACCAGTGAATTTCTACTCCTCTGACATTTTTAAGTGGCAGATGAAATTCTACCCCCTTATTCTTCCGTGGTCCTAGCATTGGATTTGGTCAAAATATTTCTGCTAAAGCTGTTTTCTGTTAGAAACTGTTTATTTTGCCACTCCTAACCACTTCACAGGACCATCTAAATATACAAAACTTTCAACAAACAAACATTCAGGCATTCGAGATCTTGTGCTGTGGGCAAGTTTCCTGCTGGCAATGTTTGACTCTTTCTTTCGCTTCTTTGTGTCAGTTTAACTTTTTTTTTAGAATGATGAAGCTGGAAAGAGATTTCTTCTCACCCAGGAAAGCAAGGCTGTTGGATGAGGCTGTTCCCAGATCACCTTTCTTGCATATATTTATTTCATGAGGAATTCCAAAACTGGAAGTTTTCTCTTCCCGTTTGTGACAGAAGAAAGTTTGTGGAGCAAAAAAACAATCTGAAGTTCAATCAGTTCTTAGTCTTAGATTTAAAATATATCACATTTAAATGAAAAGAACCAAAAAAAAAATCTAGAAAAGATTTTTTGCTGTTGTATCCCTGTCCTCCCATACGCTCTTATCCATCATCTTCCCTTGCTATACCCTAATTATAGATTCCTTGAGGCAGAGACCTGCCAATGTTTCCGTCAGTAAAGTGCCAAGGACATCTATGATGCTTTACAAATAATCAGAGAGAAGGCTTATTTTGTGAACTGTTTAAGCTTTTCCTGCCGTATTGGGCACAATTAAATTTCAGCATGCCATCCGTCCTCCACTACGTGCTAAATTAACATCCTTTTCCTCTTTTATTTTTGCAAGAATTAAGGCAAGTGCAAATGAGAGGCAAGGACCACTTTCTCGTCTTTTCCCTACGTTTCAGAATTGTGTTTCAATCTTCAGCTTCATTACCAGCCCCAGTCCTGACAAAAGAATTTGAATATCTAAGGTGTGACAATCAGCTCAAATCTTCTTTAACTGCCCACGGAGGCTTTGTTTTACTCAACTTTTAGAACTTTTTATGCCTAAAATGACACAAAATACCTAAGTGTATATATACACTTGTGCCTATGTGCCTATAAGAGGCACCATGTTTAAGGCTCGTATCATTCTGTGACTCTGTGATTAAGAATATAATTAACTGGGTGGTAATGCCATTTTGAGCAAGAGAAGAGAAGAAAGGGAGGAGGTTGCTTTGTGTGAAGATGCGGTGGATGGAGGCGTTCGGGTGCACCAGCTTTAAGGTCTTGCTCTCAGAGATAGTTCTTGAGGTGTATTTTCAGTTTATAAGTTTTATTTCGCGTCGGTGTGGCTGACATGTACCTCAGGGACTGGAGGTGACAGCTGGGAAAGAAACCCGGTGCTAAAATTACATTTTGGGTTATTTTCCTCTTTTTGCAATCTTCTTTCTCACTTAATAATTAAGAGGCTGACCTTCTTCTGTGCCACAATTAAATTATATGCTTTCACCTTTAATCTGCTTGATGTTGAGGGAATTCAGCTGGTGAACACAAACCAGATTATTGCTCCAGAGGAAACAGAGCCATTTAGAACAGAAAATGAAGGAAAGCCCTTGGTGTGTATCTGCTATTTGGGGTGAACCCTACGATGGAATGTGTTTCCTGCTCTTGAAGAATGAGCTTGAAGACTGGTGTTACTGGCTGTGGGGTGCCAGGAAAATGTCTCTGTATTGGTAAAGATCAACAATTTATGCATAGGTATTCTCCAGCCATCACAGCGAGATGTACAATTTCAAAGATAATAAATGAGAAGATCAGGCTTATTAAAATTAGTCTTGTATTTCAACAAAATATGTGGATTCTATCTGAATACCACTGGAGCCAGCACGGTCTCAGTTCCTCACATGCGGTTTCAGTACCTCATAAAATGCCTCATCGTTGTGGTTTTTTTCATTAAAACCTTCATAATTAGATCCCACCTCATTGGGAATAGATGCTCTGCTTGTCTTCAAACAGGCTGGCAATAAACAAGACCTTCCTGCTGGTCACAGCGTGGCTCAGTGCTAATACACTAATAAAACCATCCAGGCAGAGTAAAGGTGAGGAAAAGGCTTTGCCAGAGTTGTAGGATCTGCGTGGGCTTGAATTGCAGGTTTATGACAGTAGTCGTGACTGGAGGGTGAAATTCTACCCCTTCTCATAGAATCACACAGAATCACAGAATGATATAGGGCTGGAAGGGACCTCTGGAGATCACCCAGTCCAACCCCCTGCCAGAGCAGGGTCACCCAGAGCAGGTCCCACAGGAACGTGTCCAGGTGGGGTTTGAATGTCTCCAGAGAAGGAGACTCCACCACCTCCCTGGGCAGCCTCTGCCAGGGCTCTGCCACCCTCACAGCAAAGAAGTTCCTCCTCATGTTTAGGTGGAACTTCTTATGTTCCAGCTTGTGCCCATTCCTTCTTGTCCTATTCCTGGGCACCACTGAAAAAAGACTGGCCCCATCCTCCTGACACCCACCCTTTAAGTGTTTATGGGTGTTGATCAGATTCCCCCTCAGCCTTCTCTTCTCCAGACTAAACAGACTCAAGTCCCTCAGCCTTTCCTCCTCATCTTTGTGGTTCTTTGCTGTCCCCCTCCAGCAGTCCCCTGTCCTTCTGGAACTGGGGAGCCCAGAACTGGTCCCCGTGCTCCAGATGGGGCCTCCCCAGGGCAGAGAGAGAGGGGCAGGATGACCTCCCTCCACCTGCTGGTCAAACTCTTCTTCCTGATGCCCCCCAGGATGCCATTGGCTTTCTTGGCCCCCAGGGCACATTGCTGGCTCCTGGGCATCCTATTGTTCACCAGGACTCCCAGGTCTTTCTCCTCAGAGCTGCTTTCCAGCCGGTCACCCCCAACCTGTCCTGGTGCAGGGGGTTATTCCTTCCCAGGTGCAGCACCCTGCACTTGCCCTTGTTGAATTTCATTTTGGTTCTCATGCCACGTCAGCCTAAACTTGAAAAGTCCTCGAGCAAAGGTGTGTGCCAAGAAAAAAATGTGCAAGTTTTGTAATTCCAGTGGGATAAAAAATTAATTCTGTGGGTGTGCGTGTTAGGAAGGAAGAACAAATCTCCCCCGTTGAATGTACTGCAGTTTCAAAGGCAGTTGAAACTGGAAGATGCAAGTTAAGACCTTGAGCTACAAAAATAGTCGTAGAAGCGAATGTGTAATGTGACTAAATTACACAAAGGGATTAGTGGGAGTGCGAGGAGCGTTAAACTTCGCTCTTTAATAGGCAGAGAGGGACACAGTCACGCTCAAAGGAACCAGACTCGAATATAATCACTGTGTCTTCATCTAAATGATGGACCCCATGCTTGTAGTTGAACGGAACAGCTCACCTTTGAGTGGAGGGAAATTATACTCATCAGGCTGGGAGCTGGAGCACAGGGTAGTAGGGACTGGTGGCTTTGAAAAATGCCCTTGAAGCTTGAAGATGCTCAGAAAAGCTGCTGTGACCTATTGATAATGTTAGAGTAACTGCCAGTGATCCCTTTCCTTAGGTAAGGAGGAAAAGATAAGGTATGTGCACGGTGATCTCCAGAGGCAAGAGAGGAAGAGCTTTTGGGCTGTAGAGAGACAAGCTGAGCAAGAAAACGGCCGTGAGCCCCGAAGGTACAGTGGTGTCATACTCACATCCTCCTTGGACAGAAGGGTATCTCACCACCTATTTGGAATTATTTCATCTTGATCAGCCCTCCTGGCTAAAGGTGCTGAGAGGGCTGGAGCCCCTCTTTTGTGAGGACAGGCTGAGAGAGTTGGGGGGTTCAACCTGGAGAAGAGAAGGCTCCGGGGAGCCCATGGAAACCCTTCCAGTCCCTCAAGGGGTTCCAGGAGAGATGGGGAGGGACT
>BJBW01008716.1:46448-63009 GCA_004320125.1 Scolopax mira
GGAGGGGGCTTGGAGCAACCTGGTGTGGTGGGAAGTGTCCCTGCCCAGGGCTGGAGCTTGGAACTGTGTGATATTTAAGGTCCCTTCCAACCCAAACCATTGTATGATTCTATGATGGAGTTGCCAGCCAGAAGGGGCCAGGTGTCTGGGACACACTGGCTGTCGGATCGTAAGGGTTTACGAAGGATGGGGAAGCAGGAGCTTAATCAAAATCCTTCTAAGCTCTTCCCTATCCTTTTGACCAAAAAGTAGGGATTTGCCCCTCTGTGTAATCCCCCCTCCTTTCCTGTCCAGTAGAAGTCTCCAGCTGAGCCTTGTGTGGGGAAGCAGAAGCTACAGCCAGAGCATTGGGAGCTGTCCCCCCTAAAGCAGCTCTATATCATAGCAAAATTCAGCAAATTCAGTCTGTTTCTAATTCTGGATTTGAAAATGAACTTAAATGCCAGTGGTGATGTAATGTTCATTTACATTTAGATTCTATTTATTTTTTCTCCTATTAACTGAATCTCGATTCTCACAGTTTTGTTTTTTTTTACCCATCCAGGCTCTCTTTGATATGAACGGCTCATTTTTCACTTAAAGCCTGCCAAATTTCATGCCTTATTGATTCAATAACTGAAGAAGAATGACAGGTAGAAGGGGAAATGGATGTTTCCTCCCCAAGGGAAGGCTTATAAATTTGATATGAACTGTTGGTCTAGGAAATTGACGCTGAAATGGCTCTGGAAGGAAGCTGGAGGGTATCATCACCTCAGGTTTGTCCTGGGTGTGCATAGCTGGAGAGATGCTTTGGTTTTAAGATACCTCCTGTGCCATATTCCATAAACATGAACTGCCTCTAAGTGAGAGGTGTCTTAAAAACACCGGCACGTCTCTGCTCTGCAGCCCATCTCCCTGGGGATGGAGCTCTTGGTGCTGCTCTGTGCTCCGACAATCCCAAGGACGATCCGGGAGGTAGGAGCTGCCAAAGCCACACTGCAATTAGTTGTGTCCTCGTTTGCCAACAGGCACACTTCACGTGCTGGGGGTTCAAGTAGTTTCACAGCCCCTTCGCATCGCCAGAGCGTGAGGCAAAGATGAAAGAGCCAGGGATGCATCAGCAGCCGGGCTCGGGGAGCCCCGGTGAGACTGGCAGGCCTGGGATCCCCCTGAGCGTTGGGTTGGTTTATTGTCCCAAAAAAAATCCAGAAGAAAGAGGAGTAATCACAGCCAGAGTCATCAGCAAGATTTTTCCAAGTACTTACTCCCGTAGATACCCACTGGGGTGACAGAGTTCCCTGATGGGATGGTGGTGAAAGAGCTGCCGGAATAATTAGTTTTCTATTAGGACACACATGACATTTGCTCTCTCACAACTATTGTTTCAGGCTCTCTACAGACACAAACACACTGGCTGCGCTGCCTTCACCTACTCACGCTTTTTTTCTCCAGAACAGAGAGGTTTACAAGAGTCCTATTTTTTAATTTAAGATCCTGAGATAATTACATGACTTGGGGAGGCAGGAGACTCATTGTGCTGTGACTCAATCCAGGCAGGAAAGAGAGAGAACAGACAAGGTATGGCTAATAAGAAAGCTCCTTATTGTACACAAAAAAAAGTTACATTAAACTAATAATATAAAGGCTGCAAATTGAAGAACTCCGCAATCAGCGAATAGCAGATTGGAGGTTGATTTTATGAATTTAATTAGCCCCTTTGCCCATTTACATTATGATATACCTCTAAATTACACGATCTCTTTCCAGAGGACTCTTTTCTAGAGGTTAGATACTCTTGCCAGCTTTATGTATCGTTAATTTGCTTTTTTTAATAGAGCACAGAAACTGACTGTGGCAATTGCTTTCCACTCATTGTTTCCACACAGGAATAGTGACCTGCTCCTACAGACGGTGGCTCCAGGGAATACCAGCATGTGCTAGAGGATGCAGGGAATACCAGAGTGTGTAACACACGGGGTACAGTCCATCCTACAGATTTCCACACATCCAGCAGAAGAGGTAGGACGTCCTTTCATTTCCTAGCGAGGTGGCATCATGTCAGTAGCTCGGAGGTATCGGTCTCCTCAATTAACCAGCTTGGCTCATAATAAGGAAATTTGCTGTGCAATCACTTCTGTGCTGGGCATTTCCAGTCTTTTGGACACATATTTACAATGGTGTAAGCTGAAGGAGCTCCAACAAACTTTGGAAATCCAGAATGAAATTTGATGTTTTAAATAGATTCAGTCCAATTCAGAGGCAGGAATTCATCCAATCCTGAGGGATACAACTTTTTTATTGTTGTTTAGGTTTTATTTCCTCAGAGTTATTTGCTTGCAATTTGAGTATTTCTCAAGTTAGCTGCCTCTCTTTTTTCCCCACTTTCCTCTCTTTCTCCCCTCCCCATCAGGACTAACAAGAACAACAGGGTTTTAGAAATACCCTCTGTAAAAATCCTTCTTGTCAGAAATCCTCCGTGTCCACATATCCATGGGGATGTGAATGGGACGTTCCTGAACAGTGACCCACACGGTATGAGGTGGGATTGGGAATTTTGGTCACTACACACTGGTGTGAGACTGGTCACATCCTTTATTTTGCCACTAGGAAGATTGTTTAGTCCTTCAGAATAGCTGCAGTTCTCTTCTATTTTTTCTGTCACATATACTGGTCTTGAGTGGGAACCAGCCACTCTGCAGGACAGTAGCCTTCGTGGCCACAGAAGCCTGAGCTCATCCTTTGGTGGTGTTGGCCAGTCCTGCTCCCAGCTGAAGGATGGGAACAGACATCAAAGCAGCTTTGTCATCTTTTTCTCTGCTTCAACACCAGTGGAGAAAACCACCCGTTTCCCTTTGATCCTTACAGATACTCCCTCAGAAGCACCTTTGCCTTTCATTTGATGGTCATATTTGCAGATAGAAAAGAAACAGAGGGTGTCCTTGCTGTGAAAAGAGCCAAACACAACTAGAGCAACATGGGTTCATGCAGGGAAGGGTCATGTATGTGGGGTGACAAAGCCAGTGGCAGCCAAGGATATCCAATTTATGGAGGAGTCGTTGGGACTCATTCTCTTCTCTTCCCAGCTCTGCACTTTGTGGAAACAGACCCTTCATTTTAGCCTAATAATGAGTGCAGAATACAGTATAATGAGTGCTGCCACTGTCAGAAAACAGACCTTAAACTTTTCTCAGCCTTTTAACAAACACACACAGACTTCTAGCCCTTTTGGCTGAAGCTTTGATTAAGCTCTTGCTGAAGTTTCCCTTTGTTGATCCATTTCCTTTCAGGCAAAGGTGAAGAGTAAGGGAGAAAAACACCCCATCAAACCCCAGCCGATGTCTGGGAGCGTGTAGGCTCCCGTCTCTGTCCCTAAAAATGCCACACGGATCTGAGCCACTTGTTGCCTTGTCTTGACTGGTTGGGTCATGGGGCTTATGAAACTCGGTGTTTAGTGAGGGCACTGGCTGAGCTGATTGACAGCTTTTCCCTGTCAGAAGAGCAAACTGGCTCAATCCACGGCAGGGAGCTTTAAAGCCTTAAAAAGAGCAGAATTTCCACTGCTCACAGGAGCCCATTAGTGATTTTCTTTCCGCTTCTGAAGCTAAGTTTAGGATGTGCCATTAGGATCCCAGATAACCTTATCAGAGTTGTCAAAAGGAGTCAGCAAGAAGCTCTCACTGTTTGATTCCTGTCTGACCACAGAAGCAAAAGAAAGGAAGAAAAGAAGATGCAGATGGAGGGGGAGATGCTACCACGGGGAGGGTTCTCCCGGCCTGTAAAGGGGCGTTAACGAGCATTAATAGATACTCGATGGCAATATGTTAATAACACACTGTCAGGGGTTATCACGCGCTACACGGTAGGTGAAATGCCTGTGTTGATAACAAATCCATCCAAGAGAAGTGTTTAAATTGGCTGCCGATTGTAATTAGCTTTCCCTCCCTGCCTTTTTTATTTCCCTCTTCCATCCTGCCATTCTGAGATGCCACTCTCGCTCCTCACACAATTTTTCCTGGCAGGATTCAAGAGGGAAACAAAGCTGGTTTTGATCTTTCACCGTGAGGAGTGGTTCCTGGATCTCCTTAGTCTTGTCAGATCTGATCAGAAGAGCGACAGAGACGTTCGTCAGCCTCTGCCTGCGACCACCTCCACCCCAAACCCAGGGACAGGCGGACGCAGCGCCTGTCTATTCCCTTTAGGTAGCTCAAGTCATGACACAAGAGAGGTGTTAAACTTTTCCCAGACAGACTTCTTGCAGAACTTCTGCAGTGCTCTAAAATAGTAGAAAGAGAAAAGGCAAGGTTTGATTTTATTTGCAATTAAATGTTTCTCCTTTCAGGCAGCCCTGGCTGTACGATGCACCCGCTGCTCCATCACCGGCTGCCGTGGCCCGACATGGAGTGAGCGCTGCTTGCTGGGGTGCATGTGGGAATGTCATTAGTGTTCAACCTTAATGACAGGGTAAATGTTACTGCCTCGTCTTATCCTCATTTCACTGTCCCTGTAACCCAGATTTCAACCTAAACGAGTGTCTGATTCTTCTCTTCTAGCTGCACTGGACAGGGCAGCTAAGCTCAGCAGAAGGATTAGCCTGTCCAGTTGAGGCAAGTAAAGGGCTCTCAGCCTAAGCTTTGGATTGATTGCTTTGCTTTTTTTTTTTTAATTTTAAAATCTTCTCTTCAAACTAATCCAAGGCCACTGATCTTAATTTTGAAGTATAAAAGAGCTTTCAGCATTAGGATCTGGACTTAAGAGCACTACTCATTTATTGAGCTTTCAGGGGTATTTAGAATGGAAAAGAGCCTTCGTCTCTCATTTTCCCCCCCACGCCCCCCCAGTGTGGTTCTGCTTTGGCTCCAGAGAGGTTTTTCCAGCTTTTTCCAGCTTTAAAAAAACTGCAGCTATTGGTTTGATGTCAGTGCAGAGGTGGGGTGCCAGTGCAGCACATCAAATGCCATCTACCCATTTTATTGTAATCCTGAGGTGGGGCATAATGTGGGGTGGCCAAGGCTGGAGAAGAGGGTTATGCATTAGCTGTATGTGTGGCTGATCACTGCCTGCATACTCTCGGACAGTGTATATGCCTCTCTCTGTTTAATTTCTCATATTTCTTCCAATATACTTCCTATTTTTGATGTGACTGCACCTGTGTCTCTTTGGGGACTAGACTGAAGAAATCAGCCAGCCTTCTCCTCCCTGTTCCATCTCTGGCCTGGTTTTGTTGCAGTCAACTACAGGAGGAGCTGCAGCCGAGCCGTCAGAGAGCAGTTTATCCCCCAAAAAGCCCTTTACTGTCAGGCTCAGTTTTTATTCTAGCGGGAGACTTGTCCTCTCTCACTCTGCTGTAGAAGCTGCGAGATCCGAGGCTGTCAAGTGCCAAACAGGATTTTATCCAGGAATTGAAGATATAAACTCCAGCCAGGAGTGTGGCTGGGTTTAGGATAACCCAGGAGGCAGGAACAGAACTGGAGGAGAGGGTCGGGATGGTGGCCGCAGGCTATGGGTCATACATGATTTATGGACAAATTTAGGAAAACTCAGATCCATTTGGGGTAGAGGATTGGTTTACTTTACTACAGGTTAAATTAGAGACTTCTAATTTAAAACCTCTTTCAGGCGGTTTTGTATTATAAAAGAACCGTCATGTTCCGCCACAGAGGTGAGATCTTTGGGAGGGGAACTGGGAGGGAATGTCAGTTTGTCTGGAGAACCCTCTGTGTTAGCAGAGAGGTGACACTGGGGAGGTGACACTGCCATCCCAGGGGCTTTGGGGTGTTGGGGACAGGAGATGAGGGGTGTCAGACCCATCTGCTTTATAGGAGGTGTGAGCTGAGCCCCTCGTTAGTCTCTGGGTTGAGTGGAAAGTCTCTGTTTGTGGAAAGACATAGTGGATTTGGGCCTAGGACTGCAGAAGATGCATTTTTGACATTTAAAATCCCTTTAAAGAACTCCAAAGGTGGTGATGAGGTGATTTACAGGGAAGACGTAATGAATGAACCCTGTGTGGGTACCATGGCTCCATTACTGCCTTTAGATTAGATTCATATGAGGTGCATGTGTGTGGGGGAGAGAAAAGGGGAGATGCTGAAAGTTAAAGAAACAGTTATATGGAGCTGCAATTTCCTGCTGTAAAGTAAAGCTTACTTTATTCCCAGTATTGGCTGGCACAGAAACCTCAGTAACAATAAGTGCTCCTTCAGCTTATCCTACTTGTTTTCAATGTCCCTGTTATATTGATAAATTAACCAACATTAATGATTTATATTCGTTATAGATAGATGCTCGTTTTGAAATGGGTTGCTTTGTTTTTAGCTAACAGCTGCTCAAATGCTGAACAGCCTGACTGTTTTCAAGCTGACAATGATTTAGGACCCAGAACAATTAATTTTCTTAAAGATCGGCAAGAAGTTATCTTTCCTGGAAATTATGTTAAGATTTTTTAATGCGTCTCCCATGCTGAAGTGGGATGAAAGGTCAAAACTCATTAAAACTTTAGCAAAGCAGAAATCTACATGAAAAGATTCATTTGGCGTTTAACTTTTATGGGCCTTGATTTGTCAAAGTGCCTAAGTGTGTGTTTCATTTTCTGTATCTTCAATTTCAGCCACCTACTTAGGGTTTTATCGAGTCAAAAATTGATGAGATTTCTGGGAGTCTGGTCTTGGAGTGCCTGGGGAGTAAACTTGGGAAACAGAAAAAGAGCATTCTTTCCACTGATGCAGTGACACGGTGAATCCCTGTCTCTCTCTCCCTCTCTGCACCGAGCAGGAGCTGGTGGGAAGGACCCGTTTTTCCCAAAGCCATAGCCCTGTAGAGGTTAAAGTCTGATTTAAACTTCATGGAGGAGATTGGTTCCAGGCTGCTTGTCTGGAGCACCTGCAGGAGTGGGTGGTTGAACATCTGGGAAGGGATCTGGTGTTCAGGCCTGTCTAGAGCTGGTGCTCTCCACGGTTATTTTTCTGCTGCATAAAGAGAAGAATCAAACTTTTTTTTTACTGTCATCTTTAATGTTTTCCTTTCTGGAACCCCTCCAGGCCCTTTCTCTAAAGGTTCCCCTTCCCTGCCCTGAGAAATAATGGTTGGGTAATGGAGCAACCAACTTGGCTGAAGGTTTTTAGATGCTTTCAAATTTCTCCTATCAATGTCAACCGGGATTTGATTCCCATGTTCCCATGTCTGCGGATGGACGTTGGTGGGAAAGAGTGGATTTCTTCTGTCTTAATCTGCAGCCTTTTACTTCTAGGATTCCTTGGTATCATCAGTCTTTATTTCCATCACAAGGAAAAAAATGCCTTTGCCCAGCGGTTGCACCCAGATGAATGTGTTTTATTCTCAGCAAGACCCGAGGAAGGTGATTTACAGGGGTTCTGGGCGCTCAGGACGCGAGAGCGCTGGTACCTTTGAAACATGCCTTGTATGTGATGGATGGGACATATTATCTAAATGCTAATAAATACCGAGCCACAAATTGGCTTCATTTTTCTTCATTCCTCTGCTTCCCGTGGTTGTTGAGTGATGCTAAATCCAGCCTCAGACACATTACAGGACTAATTAGTTCCGATTTCTTTCTTTGTTCTTTCTTTTTGGCAGGGCAATGTGCATGTGCTGCCTCGGGGCATATTTATGTCTCAGCCCTGTTGGCTCCCCTCCACCAGGAGCCCGTGGCACAGTTTGGTGGGAGATGGCCGAGGTACGAAGCTGGTGTAAATCTCACCTGGCACAGGGCTCTGGAGAGTGATTGAATACGGTGGGTAGATTTGTATTTCTTCCTAAACTCTGCAGGACTTTCCCATAGGGGTGATGTCATTTGAATGTACATTTGATCACATACACGTGATATAACACACTCTGTCAG
The DNA here is from genome assembly GCA_004320125.1 of Scolopax mira. Taxonomy (NCBI): domain Eukaryota; kingdom Metazoa; phylum Chordata; class Aves; order Charadriiformes; family Scolopacidae; genus Scolopax; species Scolopax mira. The sequence continues at coordinate 54,283 of BJBW01008716.1, forward strand.
ATGAGCTCTTGCTACAGCAGCTTCTGTGCAAATTGAAGAACAAAATCAGTTTTGTTCTTCTCAGCCGTCTGGATTTTAGATTCTTGAAGATAAGCTGATGGAGCGGGTCCAGAGAAAGGCAATGGAGCCGGTGAGGGGTCTGGAGCACGAGTCTTGTGAGAAGAGGCTGAGGGAGCTGGGGGTGTTCAGTCTGGAGAAAAGGAGACTGAGGGGAGACCTTCTGGCTCTCTCCAACTCCTTGAAAGGAGGGTGTAGCCAGGGGGGTCGGTCTCTTCTCCCAAGGAACTAGCAATGGGACAAGAGGAAATGGCCTCAAGTTGCACCTTGAGGTTCATATTGGATATTGGGAACAATTTTTACACAGAAAGGGTTCTTAATGGGCTGCCCAGGGCAGGGGTTGAGGCACCATCCCTGGAGGTGTTCAAAAGCCGGGTGGACATAGTGCTTAGAGACGTCGTTTAGTGATGTTTTTTTTGTCAGAGTTAGGTTAGATCTTAAAGCCCCCTTCCAACCTGGACAATTCTATGGTTCTATGACTTTTTAAATTGACTCCAATTAACATTTTGGTCCAAAATGTCAAAAGTAAACATGTGGCTTCTGCTTAAACAACTCTAAATATACTTATGGTGGTGCTTGAGTCAAACTGCTGCTGCAGGGTGATGCCTGGACCTGCAGAACTCTCTGCTCTCAGAGCTGGGGCAGTTTGGATAGGTTGGAGGTGCTGGAGATGCTCACCAGGATACCTGCACACCACGTGCTAATAGAGCAGAGCTGCTTTTTGAAAACCTGTCCCCAAACTCTTGGTGAAGCAGAGTTAATTTGCAATTCTTTGGGTTTGAGACAGTCTCAGTAGTAGCACCTGTTTTTGGCCACAAAAGAAACAAACAAACAAACTGCTTTGCACTCGTGCTAGACATGCATCTTGCATGTTATTCCAAATTAAATAAAAAAAAATAAATAATGGAATTAATGGCTCCTAGGCAGCCTCTAGAAAGGCTCTCTGGCACCTTCTGTGAGCTTTTTGGGACCAATACTGACTTTATAGCAGCTGCAAACTTTGAATAAGTTGGCACTTCAGCGCTTGGAAATAATCTGTACTTTCTTAAAGACCTAGTTATTAAAGATTCAGAGGATTTTCAGTCTGCTGTGAGATCACTAACAGTTCTCTGTCTCAGAGAATTCAGGTGTTTGCTGGGTACTTGGGGAAAAATCTTTTGCAATTTAGTGCAGTGGGAACGGCCTGTCTGAAGCAAAGGCAAAAGGAACAAATACATATTTAAGGTACTCACCACTGTCTTATGTTTATTCTGTGACATACAGCACCAAAATTTGCCATCTGAATTTAGCACAGGGAACAAATCTTGTTTTGCTCTTTGGCATGGGCTTTGAGCAACCTGCTCTAGTGGGAGATGTTCCTACCCGGGGCAGGGGGGGTTGGAACTAGATGATCTTTAAGGTCCCTTCCAACCCAAACCATTCTATGACTCTGTGGCAGATGCATAATACAACATGAGGTGAAGCAAGACTGGAGGTAGGATTCTTATTTTTAATTATGCCAGTGATGAACTGTCCAGGCATTGCAATTATTTCCTATAACCGGGGTTTTTGGTTGGGCTCAACTTCCAGAAGCTCAGCCAAGAGGTTGGACCGAGGATCTAGTTGATGGTCTTTGCTCTGGATTGGATGAAATGATTCAGAGGGTTCCTTCCGGCCATGAAAACAAAGTCTGTGATTTCTATAAGTAGGAACAGGCTGCCATTTGCCATCCTTGCTGGAGAGTTCTCCCAGGCTTCTTCTGGAGCAGAGGCTGACTGCTGTGAGCATTTGTCCTGGGGAGGGGATGATGGAGATCTGTTAAGTCCAGAATAAAACATAAAATACTGGAGGGGGGACAGACCAGTGTCTCCTACCGACTCCTATGGTCCTTGTCTGAAAGATGTGTTTTAACTTTATATTTCTCTAGCTTGCAAAGGGGATAAGGGAAGGCATTTCACATTCTTCACAGCGTAGATGTTTAAGCAGCTCAGGAGAGTTTGACGGTACTGAACCAACCCTCCAGTCTGGTTCTGGTCCCTCACAAAACCTTCCCCAACTGCAGATGTCTGTTTGCATGGCATGTGCTTCCTCCCCTGTCCCTGTATTATCACTGTCTTCTGTGTTTGTTTATTTAGAGCCAGGTCTGGACTGACCCCATGTCCCTCATTTCTGTAGGATTGAGCTCAGCTCTGAGACTCTGGCTTTGGCTTTTTTTTTTTTTCATCTTTTCTAGAGAAGGCTGCTAAAAAGCAATTGAAGGGAGCCCGGTGGGTGCAGAGATACAATGTGCCAGGGCTGTCTGTGAGTGGTGATGAGCCGACCCTGGCGGTCCCCAGGTTTGATCGTACTCATCCAAACACACAGGCGAGACAATCTTCTTAAATAATTGAAGTGGTATTAAGTTCAAGCCTCTCGCATTTAGTGCTTTTCAACTCTCCTGCCGCTTATTTCATTGCTCTTTGCAGGGAAATTACACTTTCTCTAGTTTTAGCATTTGTTCTGCTCTGTGCCACCGGCTCCCAGCAGCTCCTGCAGACCTCCCGACCTCCCAGTTGCAGCCGGTAATATCATGGCTCGTTTCCATGGAGACGGGAGTAAAGTGATAAATAAACGTGGCTGGGAATAGCAAGCTTTCACCTTCTGTCACTGGGATAAAAACAGAGCGGGGGGATCATGGCCTGCCTGTGTAGACACACGAAGAGGACACGAGGGCCCCCAGTGCCCTCCCCTTCTCCGTGTCACCCAGAGCCGTGGCGATGTCACCCGGTGCTGGCTGGTGTGGCCTCAGCATCCCCACGTGGGTGGGTGGGTGGGCAAGCAAGCCCTGGCCACAGATTGTTCTTCACCACAGCCTTCCATGGAGGAACCAGTGTGTTGGGCATATCTTCCATCCCTGCTGTGGTGCCTGGGTGCCATGGGGCTGGCATTTATCCCGGGATGTGCTTAATTTCACTGACTGATGCTGAAGAGCAGGAGCCGGATGATACATGTTTAGATTCCATGAGAGAAAACATCTCTGCTGCTTCCCTTTGAGCTGCCTGGTGGAACTGGAGCCCAGACACAGCTGTGTTTGGGTCCCAGGCATGTTGCTGAGATGCTTTGGGATCTTGAAAGATCGTTTCTCATTCCTCTCGTGTTTTGCTGAGGAGGTTAGAACAGCTTTAGAGCAGGGCATTCCCTTCTGAGGATGGTTGGTCAGCTCTCTGTCCCAGGGATGGCTTTGTCATGGTTCCAGGTGAATTGTAATAATAAAAAATAAAGTTCAGGAATGCTCCTCGGGGCCAGTACTATGTGTCACTCTCCCACATACAGCTGGTTACAGGATCTGCAGGGATTATTAGGGTCTGCCAATGAACACGGGTCTTGCCAAACTGCCCTGACAATGAAAATAGAAAACTAGTCTTAGACTACCCCCATTTGCTGCTTGGAGAGAAGTTGTTCTCAGAATAAATGTTTCCTATCAGAGGATTCAATGGAACCTCACCCTGCAATTAATATTTTCTCGTGTGCTGGAGCAGGTGATTTTTGTCAGACTGAAGTTGTGGTGGGTTCAGCCCAAAAATTGTAACCCCAGATCCTCATCACCTCTGGTGAAATGAAAAGCTGAACCCTGAGTGTACCTATAAAAAAACCAATAAAATTCAGAACTTCCAAATTGGGAGTGGAAATTTTAAAGTGGATCAGATCTAAACTGTAACCTGTTCATGCTTGCTTTACTATCAGCTCCTTTCTGTCTTGTCACATTTATTAATTACTGCAAATGCCACGTTTGTCTCTAAGCAGGCAGTCTTTTTCCAGGCCTTGTTATTACTCATTACTTGAATCACTCTCTCTTTATCTTGTTTGATTCTGCTGGGACACCCAGGCAATTTTCCAAGGCTGTGAGCACAGGATTACGTAGAAATCATTGCCTGGCATCGATGCTTCAGCTGAAGATGCTCTCTCTGGTGATTTACCAATAAAACCAGCGAGACACTTTGCTGCAAGCAGCCTTACACTGCTGGAAATTGTTTTTCGGGTAGGATGGTAAATTATGGTCTTTCACTTTCTGCCAGCAGAGCTGTTTGATAGATAGAGTTTGGGTGTCTTTTGTAGTCAAACTGGAAGTCCCCTGTGTTTTCCTTCCCTCATGTCAGAAAAAAAACCCAGCTGGTTTATGTTCTGGGCTTCGCAAAAGTGGCTGCATTTCATCAGAATTTGTATGTGCAGTGGAGATGGGGGAATAACTATTGGCGTAGCAAGAAAAACCTCCTTTTTTCTGTTCTCGTTCCATTTGTGCCCCTGGTTGTGCTCCACTTGTGTTGAGGCATTGCAAGGATCTCCATGATTTATGCACATGCCTGGGTTTTATACTCCGGTCTAGTTCTTCTGTGATTTATGTTGCTGGTGGGACACGAGTCTTGTGGTTGAGAGGACATTGAAGGTGTTCCTTCTGTGAGCCTTTGGGTCCCTGGAGTCTGTCCTGTAGCTCTGCCTCATGCGTTATGAGTCCCCCATTTTCAGCTGTCAGAACAGTTCTGTGTTAGCTATTTACTGCGAGTACACACTTCTGTCTCTCTCCTTTCCCCTCTGGATCATTCTTTTAATGTTCACCAGCTTCACCTTCAGGATTCCTCTTAATTGTAAGTTCTGAAATGGGCTTCTGATTAGCTATCACCTACGAAGGCCATTAAAAAACGCCAGAATTGTCCCTGAAGTCTCATCTCTCCTTTTTCTGCTTTGATTGGACTAAATTCCTAATTATAAAGAAGTAAGGAAAATTAAAAGGAACTGTTCTGTCCTTTCCAGAATCCTGTTTGACAGTCCTGTTTCTGTCAGGAAGAAAGGACAGCCCTGGTGCAGTCCCAGAGGAGAAGGATCAACAGCCCTGGGAGCGGCGAAAGAAGATTCGTGCTGATGTGGAGAAGATGGATGTGCCCATAGTTCTAGTTCATCTTGGCAGACTCACCCTGAAAATGCCAACCCAACAACTTTAGTGCTGGCAGGGAAGGAAATGTCTGAGGGGAACGGGTAAGTGATGCTTATCACAACTTGGCGTGAGTTGTGCTCCCCAAGAGCCCCCCACGTGCCTGGGGTGGCTCCACTGTGAGTGGAGGTGACATGGGACAGCAGCTGAGGGATGACAGTTTGTTCATCTTGGGTTGTTGCTCTGGGTGGTGCGAGAGAGGTGGGCTGAGGTGGTTGTGCCTCAAGGACCGGGGTGTATCTACTGGGAAGATGAAGATGTAGCCATAAACTCGCTGCCACCACGGGTTGTTTAAGGCGTCTGGAAAGGGGACAGCAAGGTGCCAGGAGAGAGTCTGCGTGAGGCCAAGCAGCAATAAGAGGCATTTTTGGCAGCAGATCCAAAATCTTTCCAGAGTAGGCAAGGCTGGTCACAGATATGTCCAAATATTAAATATCTAATTATTTCATATTCAGATGAGGTTCAAAACTGTCCTTCACAAAAACAATCTAAAATAAGATTATCCTGTAACATCCTGGCACTACAGAGCCAGCTGACTTCTGCCTCATGCATCAGTGTGTTTCGTACCATGTGTGCCACCAAACCAGACATCTAGGGGCACATTTGTGACAATAATTCATCACTTCTGAGTCTCATAATGGGAGGATGAGGTCATGGTTAGATAGAAGCAGACCTGACGAGGTGGCCGAGTGGTGAAGGCGATGGACTGCTAATCCATTGTGCTCTGCACGCGTGGGTTCGAATCCCATCCTCGTCGGCAGATCCCCATTCCTTCCTCTGCCCTGCTGAGGCCCCATCTGGAGCACTGGGTCCAGTTCTGGGCTCCCCAGTTCCAGAAGGATAAGCAACTGCTGGAGATGGTGCAGCAGGGGGCTACAACAATGAGCAGGGGCCATCTTCCTACAAGGAGAGGCTGAGGGAATTGGATTTTTTTAGCCTGGAGAAGAGAAGACTGAAGGAGGATCTGATCAATACTTATAAATAGTTAAATGGAGGGTGTCAAGAGGATGGGGCCGGTCTTTAGACATGCCAGGGCTTGAGGGATGGGGGACTAGCAAGGACCCTTGCTCTACCATTTCTTTTGAGAGAAGTGATAGACACCTAGGAATTATGGAAACACCTGAGAGGGGTCTGGTAGGAAATGGGGTCCCACACTCACAAAAAGATGTTGGAAGCATTAGCTCGTCCAAAGTGCATCTCTACCAATGCACGCAGTGTGAACAACAAACAGGGGGGCTTGAAGCCGTGATGCACCAGGAAAACTATGACATAGTGGCTCTCAGAGAAACGTGGTGGGATGCCTGACATGACTGGAGTGCCACAAGCGATGGCTACAAGCTCTTCAGAAGGAACAGCCTGGGAAGGAAAGGTGTCAGAGTGGCCCTGTGTGTTAGAGACTGCTATGAGAGCTCAGAAATTAAGTATAGTGATAACGGGTTTGCGAGTGTTTGGATTAGGGTAAGGGCCAATAAAGAGGATATTGCTGTGGGAGTCTGCTATAGACCTCCCAGCCAAAGCCATGGGGTGGATGAAGCCTTCTGTAAGCAACTGGGAGAAATCTCACAGTCGCTTGCTACTGTTCTTGGGGGGGACTTTAACCTCCCTGATGTCTGCTGGGAATACAACACAGCAGACAGGGAACAATCCAGGAGGTTCCTGGAATGTGTGGAGGATAACTTCCTCATGCAGCTGGTAAGTGAGCTGACCAGGGACAGTGCCCTCCTGGACCTGCTCCTTGCAAACAGGGAAGAACTTGGGGGGGAAGTAAAGGTTGGAGGCTGTCTAGGGCACAGTGACCATGAGATGATTGAGTCCTTGATCCTTGGAGAAACAAGGAGAGGGGTTACCAAAACTGCCACCTTAGACTTCCGGAGGGCAAACTTTAATCTGTTCAGAAGACTGCTGCACAAAATCCCTTGTGAGGATGCCCTTAAGGATACAGGAGTCCAGGTAGGATGGACTTACTTCAAGGGCTTGGTAACTATTTTATCCACACAAAATGGCAGGCTGTAATGCACATCAGAAAGCCTCTGTGCTGCTGCTCATTGCTCCTTCCTCCTCCTTCACCATCAGGCTCGGTGAAGTGCTGAAGCCTAAGGCTATGGGTACAATCGATTACAGGGTTGTAATTAGGACTCCTAGCCTGATGGCCATTCTTTTGGTCTCTCTTATCTTGATTTTTTCAGACTAAGAGCCCATCTGAGATGACTCTTCAGAAAATCCAGGTCAAGTGTTTCAAATCTTAGAAATCTGGGAAACTTAATGCCTAGTCCCAGATTTGATATTTAAATCTATCTCTTCTCAAAAGGACATCACACCAAGAAGCTGCACCACACTGAGGGCAGTGGAGACCAGAAACATGGTAGGCGAGCTGATAAAGGAGGGATCCCATTGTCTTAAAGAGATTCCTTTTAAATTCTCTGTTTTGTATTTCGCATTTGTATTCAGTGTGTTATGAGCCCCGAAGGATTCTCTGCTGGTGAGAGACACAACTGCGCCTTGAGTGAAAGGCACAGAAAGATCTGAAAGGACTTCTCAGGCCTTTCACATCTTCACTCCTGGAAAGTAGGTCTTCCTGCTGCCTTTCAAGAAAAGACCATGTTTCGTATCAAGGCTGGAATGCTGATGTGCCATTTACAGGAATCTGTTATAAGCTTCTAGCAAGGCAAGAAAACACTGTGTATTTTTAAATTTTTGTCATATCTTTCTCTCTTTTTTTGGAAGATTGGAAACTTGTTACTTTCCTTTCCAACTTCAAGCAATATTCCCTGTGCTCACGTTTTATGAATAGTCTGTCCTTTGGGCTGCTTGAAGGGGATGCAGTGTGTTTCCAGGCTCGACTGCCCTAAACTCTTCCCTCCTTTCGTTTTTAAAGTACCTGGAGCTGAAAATGTTTCTGTTTGGTGCCAGCTGATCCCTACAATGTGGCACGTCTGCTCTTTATGCAGAGAAGGAACAAGCAACAGATGCAGAGTATTTCTTACACTGCTATTAATACGAGCTACAAGGAAAGAAGGTGGGGGATGGAATGGAGAGGGAAAACCCATTTAAAAACAACTCCAGCCGATTTGGCCTCCTGCATATTTATTTACTGCTCAACACAGAGAGAGTGAAAATAGAAGCTTGTATTTCCCCCAGGGATTTTCCCTCTACAGGGAGGGGATTTTCTGATTCAATGTGCTAAGATCCAGGAGTGCCAGCCCGGGCAGAGATGCTTCCGAGGGACAGCATTGACTTTCCGATCCAGATGTGCCCATGGCTGCCTGGCCTCTGGTGGGCAGAAAAATCTTCCTCCCCATGCCCATTTTATCACAAGAGCTTCATGTTGTGTAAGTCTTGGAGGGAGACGTTTGAAAACAAAGCGTCCCCCAGGGGAGCTGGTGCTGCCAAACCATTGGAGATGAGCTGGTGGGGCTCCAGCCCCCAGAATAATGAGGTGGAAAATGAGCTCTGATGGGTTGGATGGAATTTGTGTGGCCAATATTGTTGGATACTGGCCTTGGTATTGGGTGTGTGGAGGGATTTCAGCTGCAATACTCCTTCCACTGTAGGATGGAAGCAACAACCTCCTGGAGAAGTCCTTGAGGGACTTCTTTTGAAGGCTGGATCCAGGAGGACATGTTTTCGGGAAGCAGGGAATGATAGTGTCTCTACTGGGTGTGATAGTGTGAAGGAATGGAGCCATAGGAGGAGGGGGAAGGGTTTTAAACTGAAAGAGGGGAGAT